>APFE030034875.1:0-14722 GCA_000404065.3 Pinus taeda | reverse complement strand
AATATTGATAATTAATTAAATATTGATCATGTATTAATTAATATTATTATGATAATTAATTCATTCAATGGTTTTCACAATATGACATTAAAATAAGAGATAATTTTTGTCACAATGTGACCATGGTTATTGACCATTGTTGATTTTTACATCGAGACAATGTTTGTCACAATGCGACGTTGGACCATGGTTGACCATGCAGGAAAATACTAGAGCATGGTTGACCATGGGTGACCATAGTTGATCATGGTTTATTTTCATATTCACAAAATATTTTCCACAATCTGAAGTTCTACTAGTGTTGTCCATGGTTAACAATGATTCACCATAATTGACCATTATTGACCATTTCTTACCAATATTGACCATGATTGACCATGGTTGATCATGATTGATTTTGATATTGAGAAAATCCTTTGATAAACTGTAAGATTTCTATTATAAAACAAGGTATGTAAACCTTATAATTGATTTTCATAGTGAAACAATCCTTGATACAATGTGACAGTGGATTATGGTTGACCATGATTTTTCATGGTTGATGATGGTCGACAATGGTTAACCATGGTCGATTTTCATATTGAGACAATCCTTATCACATTGTGATGTTAATTCAATTGATGTGGCTAGAATTAATTTTTTTCTATGATTTTAATAACATTACTAGATGTGTCATTCCATGATTAGGTCTATTAACAACAACCATAAAAAAATGCTTCGAAAATTGGTCTATAGTATAAATGATATAAGAAGTATAGTTATAAAGAAAAGGGGTAGCATGACATACTCTTTGGACTTACCTCTGCAAATTTATGAAATACAGCAAAATTTGAATTTAAGGAACGTGTCCCGTTTCGATTTTTGATTTATAAAATGCTACTTGTTTCTTTGACATTTCCATGTTCTTGGATGAAAAGTCCCTAACGTCTTTTTGTCTTCTACTACTCTCTAGACCTCCTTGGGATTATACACAAGTGGTACACTTAAAAGCTCATTTGTCTAGTCAACACACATATTGAAATGTAAAATTAATTTATTTGAAAAACTCTAATTTCTATTCCTTATACATTAAATATGTTTGTAACCAATCTTATAAAATTTAATTTAGTTACAAAAATAGAATTAATGGAAAGAATCATGAACATCATCATCATTATAATAAGAAGAAGATTATATATAAATCCATCATCATTATAATAAGAAGAAGATTATATATAAATCCAATCTTAGTAAAAAAATAAAAAATAATGGCCTTTGTTTGGATTTAAGTTAATGTGAAATATATTTTCATATTAAAATGGTATTGATGGAAAATTATGGATGATAAGATAACCTTTCCTAAAAAATAAAGAGTTCACATTTTGTTTTCTTGTCTTGATAATGTTGATAATGCATGCTTTATTTTATGTGTTATATGCATGTTCTAGGGCTTCAAAATTTTCTTTTCTTCCTAACATGCTACAAATTTAATTATGTTATATAATTTTTGGAAGCAATATTAACAAATTTTTTGCTTTCTTTTAACCATTAGCAATTTTTTATTATTTTTAATAGTTTTTGGAAGCATTATTAACAAATTTTTTATTTTTTAACAATTAACAATTTTTTATTTGTGGAGGATGCATTTTTGGTTGAAATATAATGATTATTTTGGATTCTTGAATAATCAATTAATAGATCTATGACTATTTTCCCGGTCACATTTACAATTGTTATTATTTTGAAGTAATTGATTATATTATTAATAATATTGATTTTATGAATCTATTCCCTTAATTTATTAAAAAAATATTAAACTAATATAATTATTTTGAAATGTTCCTCAAACTTATTAATACAATTGATATTATGGAGTGTTTTTTATTTTAAAATTATCTATATTACAATTAATAAAAAAAATAATAATTAATAATAATAAAAATTGATTCATAATAATATTAATCATTTACATAAATTCTTTATATATTTAATTTATTAGCATTATACATTTTTACGTCGTAAGGCGTTTCCCTCTGAAATCAACTCCCCTCTCTGCTTACCTGTCATCTTTTAAACCACACGATTATGTGTTAGACGATTGCAACAATTTCAGCCTTTAATTAAAGGGGTTGCCCAAACGGTTTCGGCGTTCCATTTGGCACCAGATCACGAAACAATTATTAGAGATGAGTTACAGTTTCCCGATCATATGAATTAAAGAAGCCAAAATATCCTTCGTGCTTCCCATATTCCTTACTCCTGTCACTGGAGAGGGCATGCTGATCTGGTTATAGCTTTCGTATTCAACCAGGTCTGTCAAACCATTTCAATGTTTTTATAAGCCCTTTCCATATAATACCAGATACCTATTCTAGTCGTTTTTTTTTATATGAAGCAGCTGCAGAGTCCTGGTACGCGCAGAGTCATAACATTTTCAAATAATTCTGCGCAGCACCCACCATGGCCGGGAGAACGATTTCAGTTGTACTTGCTGTTTTGTCACCATTCGTATTTTCGGCCTTGGGTGCTACACAGGCAAGAACAACAGCTCGCCTTATGAATGTTGCTTTGTATTTGTTTGGAGAATATTGTTATTTAGTCGCTGCAGTCTGGAGGTTTATAGTTATTAGAATTTCAGAGGAATTGCATTAAGACTTAAGTTCAGTAAATACTGATTTGTGTTTATTTTGGATTTCCACTGGTTTTTTTTGGATTTTTGTATACATTAATTCATTTTGCATTTAATTTTGATTAATGCTTGCACTGTCATTGGTTATGAAGCTAGAGGCGTGAAACAATAATCTGCAATAGTCGTTTTATATGCAATGGTCGTTTTATATGTTGGTCATTCCTCTGCATTAAAACCTATGCATACAGTGCAGTGAACATTGCAATAACATACAGTCTGTTGAACATACAATTAATCCTCTGGTCGCGTGATGCAGGAGCATCCAGCTCTGAGGAGACATAAAGGGCTGACAGTCTCACGAAAAGATCAGAACAAATAGTCGTTTATTTTAATTGGACAAGTGTTGGGCTTGTCAGTGACATGACTTTATTTTACTTGTGTTATTTTATTTATCTGTCTGTAGGTTGATAGGATTAAGGTAGTTGTAGCGGAACACTGTTACTATTTATTAGGAATTGGTAACAGGACAAAAAATAATTAATTAGTTTCCTTAAAGTTACAGTAATTAAAAACAGTTAAAGAACTAACAAAACAGTTGTTTTCTGTTGAGACAATTTTACAAAGAACAGTTATGTTGCATTAGGTTAAAAGCAGGAAGAGAACCATTGTACGGGATTCCCCCGAAGAACAAAGAAACTAAAAGGAAATACAGTCATTTTTCTTTTCAAGCAAAATAATATCTATTTTGAGTCTACTGTATTATCACTGTACTAAAATATGCATGCATGTAATATAATTGTGAATGTGTAACAAACTGGCACAAGAGTAACAGTGCAGGACGACAAGCAAGGAGAACAAAGGCGGTTGCAGGACACAAGTTCCTCCAGAGCAAGAAGAAGGAAACTCAAAATCCAACAATTTCTGGTAAAGGGAGATAGCAGTAACGAAAAGAAGGTATAAAACAACGTGCGCTCAGAACGAAAGAAGCGAGAAGACACAAACAAGAATTAAACTCAGGTAATCCGAAATAACTTCCCATAATATGAACAGAGCAATGTCATAGAGAAAGCAAAGTAATTGTAGTATTAGATTACAAGTTAATTTAACATACAGTTCATTCGGTTCACGGTCCCCTCGAGACCCAAGAAACATTTTCATCAGAACAACGCAGACTTGGCACAAAACAATATTTACAGATAGGTAACAGATAAAATTTAGAGTTTGCATATTACATTGTAAACCAGAAGTCATCGAAACCCTGTAGCGAGAATACCCACAGCGTTGGCAACCGAGGTTCCGGTCACCTGAGAGTCCCCATTAATTGACACAACTCTCGTTACAGAACAAGGAGTTCAGGGCAACAAGTGCCAACAAAGACAAAAGACTGATAAGTGACATAGTTACAGACCAGGGTTCGAAAACCCGACAAACACCTTCAGAACAGAGTTTCCAACAAAAACCAGAAATAACATTTCCGAACAGAGGAACCATTATTTTTTAAAAAGACCAGAGGCAGAGTAGTTACACCTATCGACGGACAGATAGACACCTCGCGGAGGCGACAACAAACTACAGATAAAACAAATCCTCAGCAAAACCTCTATGGACAAAGACCGATAAGATAAGATCCTACCCGGAGAGAGCATTGTAGGGTTGAGCAAACGACAACGGTTGTGGAGGGTGCCAACGAGAGTCGACCAGTTTCGAGCCACCTGCAAAACAAACGAAAAGGGTCAACAAAACCCTAACCAATAAAAACCTCGAAGTGAAACAAGAAACAAGGTAACAGCAGAGCAGAAATTACCGGAGTGAAGGAGGCCGAAACGAATAGTAAAGGACCCATGAAACCCTGAAGACGTAGAACAATTACGTCAAATTAAGTAAAGAAGGGTTAAAAGAAATCTGACAGAGAACAAATTCTTACCTTGGCAAGAGGTTGGAGCGACGAATAGCTGGAGGGTAGTCTGCCATGGAAGACCCTGTTAACGAATCAAACAGACAATGAGTTTAACGGATTAAAAACAAGAGAATCGAGTTAACCAGCTACCAAATCAAATACAGAACCTGCAGAACAGAACGACGCCTCCAAACTGGTAAGATATCACCTCCAGGACCAAGGAAGGGTCGAGAAAACCCTCGGACGAGCTTAAAAACCAGAAGGGTTAAGTGACAGAGCTTTTGCAGAGTAGCAAGAGATTTCGACAAAGTGACCTAGCAAAAGAGGAATGAGAATGATTACCGGATGGATGTCAACGAGCACTTTTGTGTAAGGGTAACCGGCCAGTACAGGTGAACGTCCGGTGAAACAGGTCCTGTAACCCTAATTCCTCCTACCGAGAAGCATACAAATCATTTAACCAAACATTAAATTGCCAGGACATGAGTCCAATCAAACAACGTTCCATAGCTTTGGCGGGAGGCCATCATAAGTGGTATCAGAGCTAGTTTTCGAGTTAGAACTAATGGAACAGGCAGAAGGCGAAGGTGAAGTAAGAGGAAGAGGAAGAGGAAGGGGAAGAGGAAGAGGAAGAGGATGAATCGTCCACAGGCCAGTAGATGCTGGATTGCGAGAGGAGATACGAGTTTTGCGTGAGAGATTGGCAGTGATAGAGGCTGGAGGAAGAAGGAACCCAGCAGATAACAGTGATGAAGAGGCAGTTGAACCAGAGGAGGATGAGTTTGAGGGAATAACACCGGAACTGAGATTATTAAAGTCAGTTTTGTTGTCCAGTCATAAGCCAAGGCATGAGTTGCCTACCTATGACGGGAGCTTATCGGCAGATGTGTTGTTAGATTGGCTAAGTGAAGTAAATAAATTTTTTGAGTTTGAGGAGACTAGTGAAGACAAACAAGTAAATTTTGCTGCCACCAAGCTGAAAGGACATGCGTCCTTATGGTGAGACAGCGTTCAGGCAGAAAGAAGGAGATTAGGCAAACAGCCAATCAAGAAATGGGCCAGGATGGAAGCAAAGCTGAAAGAGAAGTTCTTACCGAAAGACTATCAGATTACGTTGTACAGATAGGTACAAAACCTGAAACAAAGGGGAATGACTGTTAGAGAGTTACAGAGGAATTCTATAAATTGAATCTGCGAGCAGGGTATGTGGAAGATACCTCAGAGAAAACAGCCAGATTTGTAAATGGCTTAAGAGGGGAAATTTTGGATGAAATTGGTATCCTTTCACCACAGACGTTGGATGAAGCCTATCAGTTTGCGCTGAAGGCAGAGGAGAAAATAAACAGGAAACAGAACTCCAAGAGAGGAGGTGGTTCTGGCAGGGGAAAAGGCAAGGTTTATGGTAGAGGGAGAGGTACAGTCTCAAATGAGGAAGGCAGCAGTTCCAAATTTGCTGGTACGACAGATAAAGACAATAGCAGCAGGGAAGGACAACCAGCTCAGAGAGGATGAGGATTTGGTCGAGGCAGGGGAACTGTCCAGTGTTACCGTTGTCATAAATTGGGACACAAGTCTTATGACTATCCTGAAGGTGAACCAGCAGGCGAGAGAGGAACCTATGTTGCTCAGCCAGAGGATGCAGAGGAGACACCTCAAGAAGCGGAGAATACACCTGAGATAGGTGAAGCCTTGGTATTAAATAAGGTGTTGTTAAAGCCAGCAAAGGAAGTTGCAGAGCCAGATCAGCGAAAGGCTTTGTTTCGCACTGTTTGTAAGTCACGAGGTAAGTGCTGTAAGGTCATCATTGACAGTGGGAGTACCGATAATTTGGTAGCCATGGAGATGGTGGAGAAGCTGTGATTGAAAAGGCTGAAACATCCCACTCCCTATAAGATATCATGGCTGCAGAAGGGGCATCAACTGTTAGTTGATGAACAGTGTGAGGTGGAGTTTCAGATTGGTAATTACAAGGACAAGATCCTTTGCGATGTGATGCCAATGGATGTCTGTCATTTGCTGTTAGGATGACCTCGGCAGTTTGACAGGAGTGCAGTTCATGATGGGAAAACTAATTACTATAAGTTTGTGAAAGATGGGATCAAGCATACGCTTGTACCCATCAAAGAGGAAAAAACGGCAGAGGCTAGTGGAGTGAAAGCACTACTGTTAGGTGGGAAAGAATTCATAAAACAGATTGAGGACATCGAGATAAATTTTGCTGTCATAAGGAGACCAAGAGCAGTGGTACTCCAGACACAGGTTTTAGATTTGCCAGAAGAAGTTCAGAGGTTGCTGCAGGATTTTGGAGAAATTGTGGTGGATGATCTTCCAGATGAGTTGCCACCTAGGAGGGGTATTAGTCACTGCATTGACTTTATACCAGGGGCAAGTCTGCCAAATAAAGCAGCTTACCGCATGAGTCCCAAGGACCATGAAGAGATTAGGAAACAGGTCCAAGAGTTGTTGGACAAAGGTTTGATTCAGGAGAGCATGAGCCCATGTGCAGTACCTACTGTTTTGGCTCCCAAAAAAGGAGGAGAGTGGAGAATGTGTACGGATTCCAGGGCTATTAACAAGATTACTATTAGGTACAGGTTTCCCTTACCAAGGATGGACGATATGATGGATTGTCTGAGTGGAGCGACTTATTTTTCAAAGATTGATTTGAAAAGTGGATATCACCAAATCCGGATTCGTGAGGGAGATGAATGGAAAACTGCTTTCAAGACAAACGAAGGCTTATACGAATGGCTGGTGATGCCGTTTGGTTTGAGCAATGCTCCCAGCACATTCATGCGTCTGATGAATGAAGTGCTGAAGGAATTTAACGGTAAGTTTGTTATAGTTTATTTGGACGATATTCTGATTTTTAGTAAGACTAAGGAGGAGCATTTCAGGCATTTACAGAGTGTGTTGAGAAAATTACAGCAAAACAAGCTGTTAATTAATTTGAAGAAATGTACCTTTTTCAGAGAGAACTGATATATCTGGGTTTTGCTATTGCGGAGAATGAATTAAAAATGGATCCAGAAAAAGTGGCAGCTATAGTTAGCTGGCCTTCTCCTAAAAGTTTATTTGAAGTTCGAAGTTTCCATGGACTTGCCAGTTTTTACAGGAAGTTCATCAGAAATTTCAGCGAGATTTGCGCACCAATGTTAGATACAATCAAGAAAGTGAATCAGCCATTTCACTGGACTGAAGCAGCAGAAAACAGTTTTCAGATCTTGAAGAAGAAGATTACTGAAAGACCTGTGTTGAGACTGCCTGATTTCAACAAACTTTTTCAAGTTCGTTGCGACGCCAGTGGTACAGCCATTGGAGTAGTCCTCAGCCAGGAGGATAGACCAGTTGCTTATTTTAGCGAAAAGCTAAATGAGAGCAGACAGAAGTACTCGACCTATGACAAAGAATTTTACGCCATTGTGCAGGCTTTGAAGCACTGGCGACATTATCTATTGGGTAACGAATTTGTTTTATTTTCTGACAATTCTGCGTTACAGTACATTATGCAGCAGCACAAATTAAACCACAAGCATGCAGCTTGGGTTGAGTACCTGCAAAGTTTCACGTTTGTACTAAAGCACATTAGTGGGCAATCAAATAAGGTAGCAGATGCACTTAGTAGGAGAACATTACTGTTACAGGAGAGCACAATGCAGATCTTAGGATTTGAACACTTGAAAGAGTTGTATCCGACTGACACCGAGTTTATGGAAGCCTATGAGGCTTGCCAAAACCCACTGTTACGAAATGACAGCAAGTGGCTGGATTATAACTTACAGGAAGGATTGCTGTTCAAACGAGGGCAGTTATGCATTCCCAACTGTTCTATGCGGGAAAATATCATACAGGAAAAACACAGTGGAGGCCTAGCAGGACACTTTGGCATTGATAAAACCATTGCTCAGGTACAGCATTTCTATTTTTTGCCTAAGTTGCAGCGGGATGTGCAGAGGTATGTGACTAGATGTAAAACTTGTCAATTGGCCAAAGGTCACAGTCAGAACACTGGACTTTATATGCCATTGCCCATTCCTAGTCGACCTTGGGATTCGGTCAGCATGGATTTTGTGCCGGGATTGCGAAAAACACAACGCGGCTTTGATTCAGTGATGGTTGTAGTTGAGCGATTTTCGAAGATGGCGCACTTTATACCATGCCGGAAAACCAGCGACGCCACTTACATAGCACATCTTTTCTTTACAGAGATTGTGCGGTTACATGGACTTCCACGAACCATTATCTCTGACAGAGATGTCAAGTTTACCGGTCATTTCTGGAGAACCCTGTGGAAGAAGTTAGATACTCAGTTGCAGTTCAGCTCCGCTTATCATCCGCAGACGGACGGACAGACGGAGGTAGTAAACCGAAGTCTGGGGAATTTGCTCAGAAGTTTAACAGGTGAAAATTCTCGGACGTGGGATCGTGTACTGGCACAGGCGGAATTCGCATATAACAATTCTCCTAACCATAGCACAGGCTACAGTCCATTTCAAATTCTGTATGGCATGCATCCGCGAGGGGTGCACGAGTTACGAGATTTGGGCAAACTGGAGAAACAGAGCGCTGATGGAGAATATTTCGCCCAAGCTATGAGCAAACTGCACGAACAGGTTAAGTTGAAACTACAGGACAACAATCAGAGGTACAAACAGCGAGCTGATACAAAACACCGGGAAGTTTAGTTTAATGTCAGGGATGAAGTTCTTGCGTACTTACACAAGGAACGATTTCCAAAGTGAGAGTACAACAAGCTCAAGTTTAAGAAAATCGGGCCCTGCAAGATCATTCGCAAATTTTCTGCGAACGCTTACGAGATACAGTTGCCACTAGGGATTGGTATTTCCCCTATCTTTAACGTGGCAGATCTATTCCCTTATGTTGCAAGTTCGACAGATGATGCAGCAGCAGAGCCACTGCGGAACACCCAATTGAAAGGAGATTCATGGACGAGACAGATGCCGATGGCACCACCCGTTGAAATTGAGGGAATTTTGGACACACAGGTAGCTAGGCGCACACGCAGGAAGGAGTATTTGAGATATTTAGTGAAGTGGAAGAACCGTCCAATAGAGGACAGTTCGTGGCTGAATGCGACACAAATACAAAAGGCAGGCTACTCTGTTGACGACCTCATGGAACGGAGCCATGACTTTTAGCCACCCCGGGAGCCTGATGCAGGAGCATCCAGCTCTGAGGAGACATAAAGGGCTGACAGTCTCACGAAAAGATCAGAACAAATAGTCGTTTATTTTAATTGGACAAGTGTTAGGCTTGTCAATGACATGACTTTATTTTACTTGTGTTATTTTATTTATCTGTCTGTAGGTTGATAGGATTAAGGTAGTTGTAACGGAACACTATTACTATTTATTAGGAATTGGTAACAGGACAAAAAATAATTAATTAGTTTCCTTAAAGTTACAGTAATTAAAAACAGCTAAAGAACTGACAAAACAATTGTTTTCTGTTGAGACAGTTTTACAAAGAACAGTTATGTTGCATTAGGTTAAAAGCAGGAAGAGAACCATTGTATGGGATTCCCCCGAAGAACAAAGAAACTGAAAGGAAATACAGTCATTTTTCCTTTCAAGCAAAATAATATCTATTTTGAGTCTACTGTATTATCACTGTACTAAAATATGCATGCATGTAATATAATTGTGAACGTGTAACAAACTGGCACAAGAGTAACAGTGCAGGAGGACAAACAAGGAGAACAAAGGCGGTTGCAGGACACAAGTTCCTCCAGAGCAAGAAGAAGGAAACTCAGAATCCAACAATTTCTGGTAAAGGGAGATAGCAGTAACGAAAAGAAGGTGTAAAACAGCGTGCGCTCAGAACGAAAGAAGCGAGCAGACACAAACAAGAATTAAACTCAGGTAATCCGAAATAACTTCCCATAATATGAACAGAGCAATGTCATAGAGAAAGCAAAGTAACTGTAGTATTAGATTACAAGTTAATTTAACATACAGTTCATTCGGTTCACGGTCCCCTCGAGACCCAAGAAACATTTTCATCAGAACATCGTAGGCTTGGCACAAAACAATATTTATAGACAGGTAACAGATAAAATTTAGAGTTTGCATATTACATTGTAAACCAGAAGTCATCGAAACTCTGTAGCGAGAATACCCATAGCGTTGGCAACCAAGGTTCCGGTCACCTGAGAGTCCCCATTAATTGACACAACTCTCGTTACAGAACGAGGAGTTCAGGGCAACAAGTGCCAACATAGACAAAAGACTGATAAGTGACATAGTTACAGACCAGGGTTCGAAAACCCGACAAACACCTTCAGAACAAAGTTTCCAACAAAAACCAGAAATAACATTTCCGAACAGAGGAACCATTATTTTCTAAAAAGACCAGAGGCGGAGTAGTTACACCTATCGACGGACAGATAGACACCTCGCAGAGGCGACAGCAAACTACAGATATAACAAATCCTCAGCAAAACCTTTATGGACAAAGACCGATAAGATAAGATCCTACCCGGAGAGAGCATGGTAGGGTTGAGCAAGCGGCAACGGTTGTGGAGGGTGCCAACGAGAGTCGACCAATTTCGAGCCACCTGCAAAACAAACGAAAAGGGTCAGCAAAACCCTAACCAATAAAACCCTCGAAGTGAAACAAGAAACAAGGTAACAGCAGAGCAGAAATTACCGGAGTGAAGGAGGCCAAAACGAATAGTAAAGGACCCATGAAACCTTGAAGACGTGGAACAATTACGTCAGATTAAGTAAAGAAGGGTTAAAAGAAATCTGACAGAGAATGAATTCTTACCTTGGCAAGAGGTTGGAGCGACGAATAGCTGGAGGGTAGTCTGCCATGGAAGACCCTGTTAACGAATCAAACAGACAATGAGTTTGACGGATTAAAAACAAGAGAATCGAGTTAACCAGCTACCAAATCAAATACAAAACCTGCAGAACAGAACGACGCCTCCAAACTGGTAAGATATCACCTCCAGGACCAAGGAAGGATCGAGAAAACCCTCGGACGAGCTTAAAAACCAGAAGGGTTAAGTGACAGAGCTTTCGCAGAGTAGCATGAGATTTCGACAGAGTGACCCAGCAAAAGCGGAATGAGAATGATTACCGGATGGATGTCAACGAGCACTTTTGTGTAAGGGTAACCGGCCAGTACAGGTGAACATCCGGTGAAACAGGTTCCGTAACCCTAATTCCTCCTACCGAGAAGCGTACAAATCATTTAACCAAACATTAAATTGCCAGGACATGAGTCCAATCAAACAACGTTCCATAGCTTTGGCGGGAGGCCATCATCACGACAGGTACATGAGATTGATTTTTGTGAAGGCTCTGACTCCCAATTGAAAGTTTTATGCTCATTCTCTTCCAACAATCTCCTAAAATTCATTTGATAACCGTATCTTTCATGCTGTAAATGTGTATGTTTCTCACTAAACTCGTTAATGAACATCTCTCATATCATTCACGCTGTACAAATTGGTGATGAGTGGAGAATATACAAGGACTTGAGAAATGGCTGAAGAAAACTTAGGGGCAGTCCAAAACATCACTCTTTTGTCATAGTTGGCTGTAGCTAAAATTGTTGTGAGACCATTTTCTGTTACACGAGGGTGAGATGCCCAAGCCATACATGTGATATCCCCATCATGAGCTTTATCGCTGTATCAATAATTTCTCTGGTCTCCAAACTTAACCATTGTAACATAAAACCATGTGTCGCGACAATGACCTTAATATCTGGTGAGAGGGCCATTCGATCATAATGGAACACTAAACCCTTTTCATTTTGCAACGGTATTGGAAACACTTTCAAAAACTTTGTATCTTCATCAAGATGGTGTCTAACATTAATGTTCACATATTATTAGGTTCATATCTTTGGTTCCATTCCATAGTGAATTGTGAGAGGTGATTAATTGAACTTTGTACGCCGATTAAAATGGATATATATAAAATGCATAATTTATAAGTACAATTTGGCATGTGACTTCATGTTGGCTCATATACCTATGATTTTGTTCGTATAGCATATATGTCGAGTAATATGGATGAACACGGAGTTATGCAGTGAATGAACTCGGTTATGCACAAAGAGTGCCATTTATGAGTAGAGCTCTAAGGTGGTGATTAGATTAAGGGAGCGCTGGTAGATGCCAACTAATGCTGAGGTTTGCCCAAACATGATGCAATAGGGGAGTACATGCAATTTGGTCTGCACGACATATGCATTATATCCTCTCTGTTGTTGACTGTGTTATATTGCAGTTTGAAGTTTAGCTTTGAGTTCCTCATTGCTTTACTATTTTTTGGGTTGATTTGCTAAAAAATGGGTTTAATTTGTAAAGTATTAAAATTTCTCAAAATGATGATACAATGTACTATTGAAGACACATAAAAATCAGCAAAGGCTATCAATAAATTAGCAAAGGCAATCTTGATCACTAAACAATTATTAGGCATGAGTTACAGTTTCCCGATCATATGAATTAAAGAAGCCAAAATATCCGCCGTGCTTCCCATATTCCTGTCACTGGAGAGGGCATGCCAATCTGGTTATAGCTTTCGTATTCAACCAGGTCTATCAAACCATTTCAATGTTTTTATATATATAAGCCCTTTCCATATAATACCAGATACCTATTCTAGTCATTTTTTTTATATGAAGCAGCTGCAGAGTCTTGGTACGCGCAGAGTCATAATGTTTTCAAATAATTCTGCGCAGCACCCACCATGGCCGGGAGAACGATTTCAGTTGTACTTGCTGTTTTGTCACCATTGGTATTTTCGGCCTTTGGCGCTACACAGGCAAGAACAACAGCTCGCCTTATGAATGTTGCTTTGTATTTGTTTGGAGAATATTGTTATTTAGTAGCTGCAGTCTGGAGGTTTATAGTTATTAGAATTTCAGAGGAATTGCATTAAGATTTAAGTTCAGTAAATACTGATTTGTGTTTATTTTGGATTTCCACTGGTTTTTTTGGAATTGTAAGTGTCAGCAAAATTTGAGTATCTGACAAATTGTGTTAGATGTAGTTATTCATTTACAAACCTATTTTAAACCACTGAAATTTATCATGTGCCCATAAATTATATCACTCATTTTAACCCAAAAAAATTCTGGATACACCTCTTATTCCCAACATTATCTTTTAGATGTCAACATTGTGAGACAGGATTTCATCATCAGATGATATGATATATTATATCACTGATTTTAACCCAAAAAAAAAACCAAAATAATTCTGGATACATTTACCTTTTATTTCCTGCAGTATCTTTCATATGTCACCATTGTGAGACAGGTTTTCATCCTCAGATGATATGATCTATTACATATAATAGTGAGATAAAATTATTTATATGAGTTTTATTAGTTTTTTTTAAATTATCTTTTCTATCCGTTTAGTGCAAGAGTGAGGGTTAATATAAACAATAATTGTAGGCCAAACAAATTTCTCATCATCATGCAATTCACAAGAGCATAAACCAATAGCATCATGTAATTCACAAAGGCATAAACCAAGAGTAATACAAGGTTAATAAACCATGTTGATAGACATTTAGCCATTACAATAATATTTTTCATCCTCATGCAACTCTCAGGAAAAGAAATGTACCAATTATTTTGTTTAATCACCACTTTAATAATCCAAATTGTACCAGCATCTTAATAGGCAAAATTCACATAATTAAAATTCTCATGGATGTGTTTTTAGTGTGGTTCGTCTTGTCCTGAAGGTGAACCACACCAAGAATTTTTCTTATGTGATTTTTGTGGAAAGATGTTGATAAAATTATTATGGATCACAGAAATCTTAATTCAAAAAAATATAAATAATAGTTATTAATTTATTCATTATAAAATAATATTTCTTTTTTAAATCAAATAATTTGATTTTATGGTAAAGAATAAATTCAATATCCTCATTTACTTTTGAAATGTTTAAATTATAGAAACTTAATAACTTAAAATTAAACTCATCTACTTTTGAAATATTTAAATTAGAGAAACTTAATAACTTAAAATAAAACTTTTCATTTTTAATTAGATTTTAAACAAAGATTGGCCATCCTACACCAAAAGGAACTCATTTCAACTTTACCCAGACTGATGACCCAGAAAATATCGATGAGAATCACCAACCAAAAAAAAAATCAAAAGAGTTGCATCGTACCATCCAACTTAGCGAACCAAAGTCTAGAATTCAAGGCTCAGGC
>APFE030034858.1:70278-94433 GCA_000404065.3 Pinus taeda | reverse complement strand
TCATCATTTAATTCAAAATAAATAAATTCATTATCTCATTAATTCTAGAAAGATGATCTCTCTTATAAAAATATTAAATATTTATTATAGCATATCATAACATTTATTTATTATTATCAATAATTATAAATAACTTTAAACAATAATAATTTTTAACAATCATAAATCTTATTATTATTATTAATGTTATTAATACTATTATTCCTATAAGTTATCATAAATTACTCATTTCAATTTATTAATAAATTTATATGAAATTCTTATTATAAATTATTTAAATTATTATATATAAATTATTGTGTAATTATTAATTATAAAGAGAAGAAATTTTTTATCTCACCTTTATTAATTATTATTGTAATAATTTATCATTAAAAATAAATAAACACTATATGATTATAATTAAAATAAAAATAAAAAATTGAATATTATTTTCTCACCCCGACCTCTAATTCAAATGCCGGGACCATCGTTCTGTTCCCTTTTCTAGCTCTTACCTCATGACTATTATATCACTATATTCTTGAGCTTCTTCTTCTATCAGCATTTCAATAAAAGTCCTAATGATGGATCCCTGTTGGGGTTCGAAACATTGACAGCAAAATGGTTTTTACTGTGGGTTCTCCGGTCACAAAGTTAGAATATAAAATAATTGAAAATTTAAATATTTCTATAAAAATATCACCAATTTTTTTATAATTTACATATTAGGTACTGGTAAGATTTGTCGACGTTTATAAACTTTAAGATAAAACTTCCATCCTTAAAATTTTCCTTGCCACTCAGCTTTGAATCAAATCTGACTATCCCCCACAAACTGCATGAGAGAACTCATCTCATCAATCTATCAGGAAATGGCAAGGCTAGGTTGAAAATACTGTCACAGCTGGAAAAACCCATTCCATGGTAGAAAACAAACACATGCAATCCCATGCATGCGAAATCTAGAAAGGAAAATACATACGCGATTTGATACCTGCAATGAAGCCTGTTGTAGCTACTTGATCTTGCCTTTCCCTGCTTCATCTTTACTTCATGCTGCCTTCTTTGGCTTTCTTGCTCCAATGCCAAAGTGCTCCAAGAAAACTCTAAGTGCGCAAGAGTATGAGAGAGAGAGAGAATAATGAGAGAGCTCCAAAGCTAAACTGACCATATCTTTCCCATTGATCCTCAGAAGCCTTTTTATTAATGAGGCCTCTATTTTTTTCATTTTCCATTATTTTCCTTCAATTTCCTCCTCACATGCAACATGTGACCTTTCACCTTCCTTTTCTCCTAATTTCCATTATTTTCGTAAATAAATGTGCCAAAATTCCTTTTTGCCTCTTTAATGCCTTAACCATTGCATTTCCCAATTTCCTTAGCCATAAAGAACCTAATGAACACCCCCTAAGATGTCTTTCCCACCATTCAGCTTCGAATACGTGTCCCATTATCCGTGGTATTTATATATTTTTACATAGAATTTTCACCAGGTCTATTACAGAACCCTCCCCCTTGGGGGAACACCATCCTCGGTGTTCAATGACACCTATAACCACATGACTGTTGAAAACAAAACATACTACCCATGAAGCTTTATAAAACAACTCTTTGCAGTATTTACAATGAAAGACCTAGTCAAAATCAAAACATCATTACAACATACCGCATACTCGAGCTTTATAACACAACTAATTGTGGTATTTACAATAACCACATATACATATACACATATGCACATTTTCTCAACAAGAAAATAAAACAATATGATGCCTGCATCCACAACAAGGGAATCCAGAGGCTCACACCTCCACCCTCAAAGTAATACCAGGGTCCGCCTCCTTCGGAAGAAATGCAAAATCCAATGCACAGTCAAATCTCCACCCAATGTCTAGCACTATAATCTCGTGCCACTTGTCCTCTCAATGAATAGTTACCAACTCATTGTTCCAAGGCATACTGCCAATGTGCATCTAATTCCATCCACCAATGCTAATGACCAAAAAAAATCCATCTGTGACCTTCCCTTCTCTAGTACACAGTCCCTCGGAAATTTGGTCACCCCTTCCATGTAGTCACTCACCTTCCAAATTCCACTGGCACTGCCCATGAAGCTTTATAACACAACTATTTGTAGTATTTACAATGAAAGACCTGCTCAAAATCAAAACATCATGACAACATACCACATACTGGAGCTTTATAACACAACTAATCATAGTATTTATAATAACCACGTATTCATATACAATTATGCAGCTTTGCACAAGCAAATAAAACAATATGATGCCTGCGTCCCCAACAAGGGAATCCAGAGGTTCACTCCTCCACCCTCAAAGAAATACCAGTATCCACCTCCTTCCCAGTAAGTCCAAAATCCAATGCATGGTCAAATATGCACCCAATGTCTAGTGCTATAATCTCACGCCACTTGTCCTCTGACAAAACAATTACCGGCTCATTGTTCCAGGGCACACTTCCAATGTGCATCTAATTCCATTTGGCAATGCTAATGACTAGAAGAACACCATAAGTGAACTTCCCTTCTCTATTACACAGTCCCTCAGGAATCTGGTCACCCCTTCCATGCAGTCATTCACCTTCCAAGTTCCGCTGGTACCCCCATCCCAGGTAGTCTATCCCTTGGCAAATCTTCCTTGCATCGAAAGATAAAAGAAACCAAGGCATATCACTACTTTAAAACCATCATACCGGTCATAAAATTCTCATGGAAATCAATGGACACAATTTGGTACTAGTGTCACACAATGGCCTTACTTCTAAAGTGCTCTACCAGCGTACTGCTACATTTCTGATTTCTTTGATTGTTGTTGTTAATTCTTGCAGTCAATTTCAACTACCCATCGGAGCATGTTCATACCTCCTGTACTAACAACATAACTTCCATTAAATTCAAAACAAATTTAAATAACTTCAAATCATACCTCATTGGTAGTTCGTCAATAAGGTACACTTGGAATCATGTTCACTTCCTGTCACAAAAAGTCAAACTAGCATCCTTGACCAAATCAACATGTATAAAAATATCACATCAAGTTAGCTCAAAAGATAACCATCATAGATCGAAATCATAAATCACATGTAACCATCATAAACCAGAATCATATATCATAAATCAGAATCATAGATCATAAACCAGAATCATAATTCACATGTAATCATCATATACCAAAATCATAAATCACATGCATAATGAAACTGAAATACAATACCGATACATATCCTTCATTAATCATTACTTCTGCCTTTGTTATTTTGTATAGATAGCGCATCGGTTTCCACACCTAGCAAACACCTAGTGCCTTCTCCTCTACCCGGTGCACATACATGTAATGTGCATCACACACATACAAACACACCTGACACACAACACCATGCAATACATGCACCTGCCCCTGACATACAACACACACACCTACAACTAGTGTAAAACATAGTGCATCCATCTATACCTGACGTGCAATACCACCCAATACATGTACCTACATAGAGTACAACACAACAAGTACACACACTGCAATACCATGACTACATGATGCACATACATAATATCATATGCCCATAATGCAACATGGATGACATGCACACAATATGACATGTACACCAATACCATATGTAAAACATGTATACAGTACCACCGGTACACCATACTACTTGCACAATCTGTGCAGAACATCACATGTACATGGAACCACCTACACAACTTATACACAATGCCACATGTACACTACACCATTATACAATGCGTACACAATACCACATGTACGCACTACCACGTCATGCATGACATGTATGCGACACCACATGTACACAGCGCCGCATGCACAACATGTACATAGACCCCATGCACACAACACCACTTGTACAATATGTACACAGCACCTCACGTACACGACACCACTTCTATAATCATGCACACCACACCATATGTACATAGCACCACATGTACAACATGCGTGCAACACCACTTGTACATAGCACTTCATTTCCAACATGTACATAACATCATCTTTACACAAAAATCCATATCCAAAATGTATATAAAACCATCTATACCCATCAGTAAATATGCAACATTCATATAACACTATCTATACTAACTTTATGTACATAATATTGCATAAACAACATGTACACACACTACACATGCACAATACTGTATGCGCACAACCATTAGAGATGCAACATGTACAACATGTATAAGATATGCACAATAGTAATACCAGACATTCGAAACCACACTACCTCTACCAAGAAACCTTTTTTCCAGTGCCTTATCCATGCTTATCCTAGCATGTCGTAGACCACACTGCTTTCACTTTGCTGATGTATCCTTTAGCATTACCTATCATAACCTAAACATAGGCATAATACAAGTATACAATATCAACTCATATCCACATGATACTGACCTTGTATATTTGTCATCACTACTCTTCCCAACTGATTCCTCATAAAACTAGGAACCTCTTCATGTCATTCTCCTGTATAAGCAATCATTCCTCCACAAGAATGATCCCTGACAACCCTGTCAGACATTAACTTAGATACACGTATACATACATATATAAACGTTAGCATAACAAAATCATGATCTTGTCAGACAATGACGTACATGCATACCTGTATACATATATAAACATCAACATAATCATGATCATAAAATAATTACCAAATATCAAGGTCAAGATTAAGCGAACTTCCTTTATTCATGCACAACATGCATGATATTACAAACAACAGTTCCCAACATATCCAAGGCTTCTAACACCTTAGAGTCCATTTACTCTACATTTTTTGTTACCTTCCTCATGTACTACCACCGTCCATTTACCACAAGGTACCCAACCAGTCCAACCGACATTCATAGTCTTACCTTCCGTTGTGCTTACTCATATACCAAGCTTCAATATTACGTTACCTTGTAGGTAGCACACAACTCTTCCTGAGCTCCATAAACATTCCTCTTTCCCATCCAATTCCCAAGACTCAAAATAGTAAAAGAGAAGACAAGAAAAAAATAAGAAGAAGACCACGAAAACCCATAACGATATGACACTACAAAAAAGTGGCAAGGCCTTGCACCAAACATAAAAAAATTGTAAATCAAGCTAAAAATACCAAAAGCACAAGACTGACACCATGACTCAATCCCCATGGTTCCCAAGGAAAGCGCAACCTGAGTCATCTTCAAGATTTCATGGCAACCTGTCTTGCCATGAAAATCCCTACATCATGCTACCATAAACACATAATTGTTAATGTATAATTAAGCATAATAATACACTAGTTACCTCATCTTATTGTGCCAAGAACACTGCTTGCAACTGAATACATCCACGCCATCTCTCAAGGGACTCTAATCCTTTAACAGATCCACCTGTAGCTAAAGACTAGCTAATATACATGTCAAGTACATGTTCATGAATATAGCACATATCCACATAATGTCAGACAAAATCAAGGTTAAGAATACTTCATGTGTGCAAAGCACTCATTCATTTGAAATTAGGGTTTCACATAGCCAAAGGAATTCTTCCCCAATTCCTTTCTTTTACCTTTACTATGTGTTGTCACACCACCTAACTATTAGTTATATAAACACATCAACTATTACCTTTTCATGCTAATACCAAGCATGTTACCCTGCAACTACTCACACATGTCAACCACATGTTCAAAATATCAAGACAATCATATCTATTAATTTAAAATCAATCGTTACGAAGACTAACAGTCATGTCATAATTGATAGTCAACTCATAGTCATCAGTCATAATACTACAACTATCACCTATTATACTCGAATACAAATAAAATGTCTCAACACATATATTTTAATACAATCATCTTAAAAGAAGATGATTTGAACACATACTCATATTATGCAATTCATCAAACATTCATACGAACTTGCAACATACCATGTTAAATAAATTAACTAGACGACATAATAGACATCAAATAGATAACATAATCAAGAATGAAGCACCAAGTATACTACATAAGAAACCTCATTCCTTGTTGTACCTCAGGGGAGGCTATATTGTATGCACAATCAATCTAGGTTATCACAATACAACTTTACAACATATCTACTCAAACATAAACCATGATATCCATAGCAATAACTAACTAACATGTTCACGTCATAAGGTCATAATAATTTGTCGTTCATGCCGAAAGATCACATATGTATGACCAATCTAGATTAGTACGACACCATATCACAAATATGTCGGCTCATACCTGAATATCGCAACCATAACCATCTACACAGGTCAAACCAGGTTAACACAATATATAACATCAAGATCTTCAAGGCAATGAATATAACCATAACATATATGACCAATCCAAATTATAACATCAAGATCTCAATGAAATAACTCTAATCATCAAGTTAATAACATATGAAAACAATAAGATATATATCATAGTCATCAACAACATACAACATAATCATCAGGTTATCTAATACAAAACAACAATAGCAATGCATACAACTACATGTTACTACCATTCTTGTCTATCTAACACATGTGCATATAACCACACTAATCATCTAACATATGTCGTCAATGTAACCATAATATGAAATACATGTTCATAAACCTAATGTATATAACCTGATGCATATAATAATCCTTAACTTACATACCTGCATGCAAAACATACACTACCTATATGACGATCTGCTCTTATCCCAAAGTCTAATGCCACAAGCTCATTATGATGATCTGCATCCCTTGCTCTATCTCAACTAGCTCATTATCATCATAACCACCAATAGCACATGATGACCTAAATTTCATGTAGTGACTTCAGAAGGAATGCTTGTCCTACTATTCATGCATAATCATAGCCATGGCCATACATGCATAACAACTGCATATACACACATAGAAATGAGCAGAAAACCATATATGCATCATTCTAGCTAGAGTCCAATAATCAATGCATGATAATATCAAGTACACAAACCATGACCTCTTGCATGAAAACAATCATTACTCCATTTTACACATTGCCACATGCAACCAACAGTATGCATAAGCAATGCCAAATCAACTACACCTATGCATAAATGCATGTAGTCGAATATAAGCAATCAATTCTTGTAATCAGCCTACAAGACTGATACATGTAATCAAAATATTCAAAAATGTAACCTAACATACAAGGATGTAAGTAGGTATCATGAAATCAACATGTAAGCAACATATAATTCATACATAATCAGTCACATTTTCCAAAAATCAAGACATCGTGTCTATTAATTTGAAATCAAATTTAACAAATACTAACAACCATGTCATAGTCGACAATCGACTCACAATCATAATCATAATACTAAAACTAGCACCCATTTGCATGCAAGTGCATATCAGTTGTCTCAACACATATTGTGTTGGTACAACCATATTAAAACAAGAGAATTCCTTAATACAATTTTATAATCACAAACAAATATCACACATTTAATCAAGCATTCAAACAACCTATAATCATACCCCCTTACTATCCATGGTCCACACTAAGGTAGAAGGGGGAAGCTACTATAATGGCTCGATATCCAACGTCCAATTATGGAAATGGGATCTCCAAAGCTCTACTAAATTTAACCACACTTGGAAAGAAATTGATTTTTATTTCATACATTTTCTGTGTGATTAATTAAAAAACATTGCACTTATTCCACTTGTAACATAATAACTAAAAACATGCCACTTTTTCCATTTCCTTGCATTCAAATTTTCAAATTCCTTGCATGAAACCTTTCAAATTCCCTACATGAAACTCTTGAAATTATTTGCATGAAAATAGACATAGATCAGCTACATCCATATTATCATACCAAAATACTATCCCATCCAAAAAAATAACATTTTCTTCAAACAATTACCATACTTTTACATTTTATTCAAACAACTACTATACTATTACATTTGCATGTAAGCATTTCTTCAAGCACTTTACATGCAAACTAATGTAGAAAAGTATTTGCATACAAGTAAGCATATATTAACTACAACAATATTATTTCACATCAATACTATCCCCAACCACAAACAACATACTCAATGGAGCATTTTATCAAACAGTTTGTATCTAATTAATCATTGAACCATTTAATAATTTCATCAAACCATTTGCATGCAAACTAATATAGTGAATGATTCAATGCATATATCCTAAAATGTAGTAGTACAAGTAATGGAAACTGAACCATATGATCAATGGTATTTTCACTCACTATGGTTCAAGTTTCAACTTATGAGATTTCATAGATGAAAAGTTATAACAAAAATACCAATGCAATCCTGTTTGGTGAACAATTCTAGGAGTATCCAGAAAGAATGACTTCCAACTAGTCATCTCTCCTAAAATATAGCTAATAAATGTATGAAATTTTTATCCCAATATCAGTGGGATTTACCCTCATTTTGGACAAAATTTCAGCTCCTCAGAGTGGTTACCAAAAAAGTTACAACAAAAATGACAACGTGACCTGTTTGAGGCATGATTCTAGGAGCATTCAGATGGCTTGATTCCCTCTACTCATATCTCCTACAATATTACGCACCAATATCTAAAATTTCTACAACATAATAAGTGGTATGTCTCCTCAATGTGGATCATTTTTTAGCTTTTGAAAACCTACAGAAAATAAGTTATTGAATAAATTCCAACATGGCCTATTTAAAGGTGCATTCAGGAAGGTCATCTTCCTTAGATCATAATTCCTAAAGTATTATGAACCAATATGTGAAATTTTGACCACATTACCAGTGGGATTTACCTTCAATACGGAAAAATTTTCAACTTATAATATTCCACAAAAAAAAATTATAACATATATTAAAGGAAGGTCTGAAATTTAAACCTTTGTTCTTCATTTCACTTATGATAGAGCCCATCAAGTCCAAGGGTTTGAACCATGCTCTGATACCACTCTGTAACATATTCGGGGTAAATGTGCATATAAACCAACATAATAGGAACAAAAATACAATAAAAATATCAGCCATCAAAACCCATATATACATTAGTACATTTTCACATGAAAATCAAGGGAATGAATTTTTCATTAATAAATGCAATCAACCAACCGGTGATGGGACTACCACGTTCCACTCGAGCATAGATTGGCTAAGACAAGTCTCTCTTCATCCAATCAACCCCATGCCATATTCCAAGTATGAATGTGGGACCCTTAGAACACATCAAAAATACCAATCAATGTGGATGCCACCGGAGTTCTCCGCCTACACCATGAGGAATTTGAATACCTCCTACTCTGAGGCTTTACTATGCATCCGCAGTCTGATCAACGGATCACTAGGCCCTACACTGAGACATACTCTCTAGGAATTACCATGCATTCCATCCAGAATCACTAGGCCTAGAAAAGCGAAAATCCTCAATTCACTGACAAGGGTTCCTCGGCCCACCGAGGCACACAATTTGGCTTTACCACAACTTGCAGTCTATTTCAGGGGTTACTAGTCCAATGGCTTCATGCATCCCTAGTAAGGTTCAAAGACCACTACCACCATGTGTTTGTCAATTTGGAGATCCACCCCAATCAGCTTCGAATCCAATCTGGTCATCACCCACAAACCGTATGAGAGAACGCATCTCATCAATGCTATCAAGAAATGGCAAGGCTAGGCTAAAAATATTGTCACACCCAGAAAAACCCATGCCATGGTAGAAAATAAACACATGCACGCCAAATCTAGCAAGGGAATTACACATGCAAGTTGATACATGCAATGAAGCCTGTAGTAGCTGCTTGATCTTGCCTTTCCCTACTTCATATTTGGTTCCTCTTACCCTCTTTTCCTTTCTTGCTCCAATGCCAAAGTTCTCCAAGGAAAATCTAAGTATCCAAGAGTATGAGAGAGAAAGAATAATGAGAGATCTCCAAAGCTAAACTAACCAAGTCTTGCCCACTAATCCTCATAAGCCTTTTTATTAATGGGGCCTCTATTTTCTTTATTTTCCATTATTTTCCTTCAATTTCTTCCTCACATGCAACATGTGACCTTTCACCTTCCTTTTCTCCTAATTTCCATTATTTTCATAAATAAATGTGCCAAAATACCCTTTTTCCTTTTTAATGCCTTAGTTATTGCCTTTTCCAATTTCCTTAGCCATAAACAATCAAATGAACACCTCCTAGGATGTCTTGCCCACCATTCAGCTTGGAATACATGTCCCATCATTTGTGGTATTTAGATATTTTTACATGGAATTTTCACCAGTGTTATTACATGTTGGTATTTTGGAACATGCTTTCAAGTATAAAGTTGCCATGGATAGAGGCAAAGGCAACGATTCTCGTCACAGTAAAGGAAAATTTAGAGGGAAATCGTAGTAAGAGGATAAACCATAGGTATCACATTTAGAGAAGCCTCAACTTGAATGTGGTTGTAAGTGGACAAATAAATCAGAAATTCAATGTCACTATTGTAAAAGGTATGGCCATTATAAATCTAAATGTTGAAAGTTGAATTATGTTTTAAGTAGAAATAATATCAATGTCTCTAACGTTGAATGAAAAACTTATGCTGTTTTATTTCTCTCATGTCAAGTCACTAAGAAAGTACCTAACAAGAATATCTAGTTTATTGATGGCGGGTGTAGTAATCTTATGACTGGTCATAGTGACTTTTTTTCTTACCTTGATACATTTTTTACTTTTATTATTGGTTTGGGTGGTGATTGTCGAGTCAAAGCTTAAAGAAAAGATGTTGTGCGAGTACTAACCAAGAAAAATGTGGTGAATAATATTCATGATGTTTACTATGTACCCAATTTCAAGTATAATTTGTTGAATGTTGGTTAGTTAGATGCACATGCCTATGATGTGAAGTTTCACAACACTACTTGCACAAATTTTAATCAAAACCAAACTATAGTTGCAAATATTCATATGAAAAACACCAATTTGCATCAATTAGAAATCAGAAGTGGGAAGTTGCATGCATATAATGTTTAAAAAACAAACGAAATTGATTTATGACATTTTTTATATGGTCATTTACCTCTCAAAAGTTTGGGTTTGTTGCAAATATAGTCAACGGTACAATTTTTACCTACTTTTTCTTAACAAATCTCTCCTTGTAAAAGTTGTGTAATGGGAAAACATATGAAATATAGTTTTTCATTAGCTTCTTACAAAGCCAAAGAACAGTTACGGTTAGTGCATAAATATTTGTTTGGACCTAAGAAAACATAATAAATTGGCAGAAGTTTCTATTTTCTAACATTTAGTGATGATTTTATCAGGAAAGTTTGGGTTTAGTTTATCAAATACAAATTGGAGACCTTTCTCATGTTCAAGGAATTTAAGGATGGAGCTGAGAAATAAAGTCGCAAGGTTGTAAAAGTTTTGAGATATGATGGAGGAGGTGAGAGATAATATAAATAATTTGTTTACTTTTGTAAACATCATGGCATTAAGAAGCATACAATAACCAGATATACTCCATAGCAGAATGGAGTCGTAAAAAGAAATAATCAGACTATCATGAACATGGCTGGGAGTTTACTTATAGTAAGAAATTTATCTAAATATCCTTGGATTGAAAAAGTTACATGTTCTATATATATACTGAATATATCACCAACTTTTAGTGTTCAAGGTAAGGTACTTAAAGAAGGGTGAAGTGGAATAAAATTAATTATTTCACATTTTCGAGTTTTTAGTTATATTGATTTTGCTCATATTCCAGAAAAAATAAGAAAGAAGCTTGATGAAAGGAATAAGTACATTTTTATAGGATATAGTGAACAATCTAAAGCATATAGATTGTATAATCATATTACGAAGAGGTTTATCACAAGAAAAGATGTTAGGTTTATGGAAGGAAAATCATGGAATGAAATGGACAATGGTACTTGTCAGAATCCTTTTGTTGTGTTAGATGAACATCAAACACCTAAAAGAAGCACTCCAAGATTACAAGTTCAAGAGGAAAGTAGTTCATCATCTAATAGTGATTATGATTTTGATAAAAATCGAAGAATGAGAATTTTCACTGATATTTATGCACAATATGATAATGATCTTGTAGTACATTTTGTATTTTTCTCATTTCAACCTATTGGTTTTGAAGAAGTTGTAAAGAAAAAGGAATGGGTAGATGCAATGACTAATGAAATTGATGTTATTGAAAGAAATAAATCTTAGGAGTTGGTTGATCTACCATCAAATAAAAACTTCATAGGTGTCAAATGGCTTTATAAAACAAATCTGAATGAGAAAGGTGAGATTGGCAAACACAAAGAAACGTTAGTTTCCAAAGGTTTTTCACAACAACTTTGCATAGATTATAGTGAAATGTTTTTACCTATAACAATAATAGATATTATTCAATTTATGTTGGCTATTGCAACACAGAAGGTGGCCTATTTACCAAATGGATGTAAAGTATGCATTCTTGAATTGAGTATTAAATGAAGATGTGTATCTGGATCAACCACCTGGATTCGAAATCAAAGGTCAAGAACATAAAGTGTACAAGTTGAAGAAAGCATTGTATGACTTGGAGCAAGCTCCAAGAGCTTGTTACAATAGAATTAATCATTGCTTGTTGAATGATAGTTTCAAAAGGAGTGACCATGTACCAACTTTGTATACCAAGTAACATCATTATGGTAGTATCCTTATATTATGACTTTGTGTTGATGACATGATATATACATGGAGTATGCAGTTAGATGAATTTAAAGATACAATGAATGATGAATTTGAAATGAGAAATATTGTATTAATGAAATATTCCATAGGCATTGAAGTGGAAAAATCAGATAATGGTATCTTTATCAGTCAACGAAAGTATTATATTCATGTTTTGTGAAAGTTTAATATCAACAAGTGTATATTCATATTCATATTGGTACAAAGTTATGCAAAGATGATGTGGATATTGTTATCAATTTCACTTTGTATAAGCATCTTGTTGGTAGTCTTATGTATCTTATTGTTACTAGACCTGATATAGCATATGCAACAAGCTATATTTCCAGGTTTATGGAATCTCCTAATGATTGTCATTGGAAAGTTGGAAAAGGATTTTAAAGGTACATTGCAGGTACAAACATTTATGGTTTTTGGTACACAACTTCAGTAGATAGTAAGCTCATAAGTTATAGAGACAATAATTTTCTAGGTTGTATTGATGATAGGAAAAGCACTTCTAAATATGCTTTTCTATTTTGCAGGAATTTGATGTCGTAGACATCCAAATGCAGCCCATAGTTTCCTTATCTTCTCTGGAAACTAAGTACATAGTAACAAATGAAGAATCATGCCAAGGAGTACGGTTGAAAATAGTTTTGTTACACTTTTGATATACAAAAAATGAGCCTACTTAAATTTTCTGTGATAATACTTATGCCATTTCTTTGTCGAAGAATAATGTATTCATAAAAAAAACAAAAAACATTTTCGTACCCAAGTCCACTTCAGCCGTGAACTTATTAAAAATGGTGATGTAACTCTGAAATTTTGTGATTCCAAGGATCAATTAGAGAATATATTCACCAAACCTTTGGGAAGAGTCAATTTTGAATTTCAACGTCAAAATTTAAGGATTAAAAGAACGTAACCCTCAAGATTAAGGTGGAGAATTAACAATAATCTTGAGTTTAGTTAGGTGTACGTAGGTGATTGGTTATGTATAGTTATTAAGTCAATTAAAAAGTTTCTGGATTTGTAACTATCAAGCTCTATTATATATTGCACTCTAATGAAAATATTTTTTTTGGAGAGTTGATAACATAATTTGTGCCTTTCTTCCTTGTCCATATTTTTTAGCATCACAAACTCTATAAGTATTGGAAAGAACGTTAAATGCTTGCGAATCTAATTTCAAGATTTTCTTTCTTCAACCATAATTTTTTTCACAAAGTCTTCTGAGAGACCATGCAATCTTGCGTCTGCAATGATATGAAAGATCGTGCAGTAAGTTTCTATAGTGTGCCGAAAACAAAATTTCTTTTATATCCATTAAAAGAAACCTAAATCTAGAGGAGTTCTATCTCTTATCTTAATAAAAATTCAAGTCACTTACTCTGAATTTAGTCCTTGTGGGTACAATATTTTCAGAAAATTCCACCTATTCTTGGGATGGTGCTCCTGCACCCTAAAAGCATTATTGATCAACTCTTCTTCTTCATATTCTTTCGTGATATCCAGTGTTTTTTATATAGAGTTTCAAGTTCATATTTTCTCTTTCTTCTTTTTTCTTGCCAACTACCATCATCTTGTAATTTTTGGCAAGTTAACTTTGTCCTTTCCCCATTGAGAGCATTGCATCTACCATTATTGTTGTTCTTGATTTGATATCATCTAATTATCTTACACTTCCTTCTTCTTTTAGGTAAGTATTCATTTCTTTTTGATGGGGCCAACCCACGTGATCCCAACGCTCCACCTGTTGACGTGTATCACATCGTGGCAAGGGTTATGATGTGTTTATTTATTGTTTAATTATGTGGTGCAATCTGTGGAATTGGTACTTTGGATTTGTTTTAATGAGGGGATGTACTTCCGCCTCGCCTCCGCTTGACAGCTGTGTGTCTTGTGAACTTCACTAGGGTTGAGGGTTTTCTTTTGGTTCTCGACCCTTCGCGCTCATTTCACTTTTGTCTGTCCCGGTTATTGTATTACTTCTCCGCTCTGCGAATGAATGACCTCTATTGTTGTCTGTGGGTTTTCTGGATGGTTCGGCCCACTGGTTCGATGCCCTGCTATTATTTCAACAATGTTGTTGGTTTATGTTCGACCCTTCTTGCTTCAATGGTGTCTACTCCGTTTGATGGTAAGTTTCGAAATATTTTTTTTTATGCAGCTAGGGTCTCAGTGGTTGTTCTCGTCTCGTCTTCCGCTGTTTCCTTCGAAACTCTTGTTGGTTCTTGTATCTGAACGATTTTATGGGTGCCTGTATATGGTTGGGGTTTGTCTCCTTGTTGTCTGCTAATGTATGGGTTTGTCTCCTTGTTGTCTGCTAATGTATTTCGCTTGATATGTTCGTGCTCTTCTGCAACGATTTTCTTGGTGGCTCTGCTCCTGGTGGTCTGGTGATAGCGCTTTCAGTTGACGATTTCGCAAGCCATGCTGGTAAGTCTGTGCTCTATGCCAGAATTATTTGTTCACTTCTCCTTCTGTTATTTATGTCTCGGCTCGCTCGTGGGCAGGTATTCTTTTTGGTTCGGTTGGAGGTTTTGGCGCCGTGTACAGGTAAACTCAACTCCGCCTCCGGTTCTGTGTTCTGGTTCCGTTATGATATGTATACGTAAGTATGTATGCCGACCTATCTAACTCTCCTTTTCGTTACCTTGCAGGGAGGATTGTGCACGGTGGCTTTCCTCAAATCCTCGACGGTCTGCAAGTTTCGGGTAGTTCTTTCCCTTGTTGTTTGGTAGTTGCTAGTCCTGGATTTCTCGGACCCTCGAGGTCGGGCTTGTGTGCAGACCTAGGTTGTAGGGTTCTGAGTCTGTCTTTCACTATCTCCGTTTTATGTTTCGATGCTGAACCTTGGTGTAAAATGGTATTTCGTTCACTGTAAGTTTACTTTGCTGTGCCTGTAGTTTGAGTCGCTCTGTCGTTTTGGATAGTATATGATGGAACTCATATAGGGATTTTTATATATGTATAATATATTTTTCTAGCAATGTATCGTAATTATGTGGAATGTTAATTGCATGAATGATAATGATTGTGCATTATATAGCATACCTGGGATTCGGGCATGTGTGTCTGTTGTGGAATTTTCGCCAGTATATTATCGTTTCCTTTTTCACAACCCCTGTAGTGTGCTCTGTTTGACAACCTAGTTTGAAAAATTGTATCTGCACATTCACACACTTTGCACACAGTACATTTATATTTGAATGCTCAGAATGTCTTAATCCTTTATTCTCTCTGCTTCTTGTTTAATTTCACGAAGTCGGAACCCTCTCAATGGGTCATTCCGCTCCTTTTATAGTTCTGTTTACAAAGGTAGTTCTTATTACATAACTGTTGTTGGTTATTCGTTTCTACAGTTGGGTGTTAACTGACATATTCGGTTTCTATTTTGTAAGAATAAAACTATTTCCTAATTTGTTACTGTTCCTAATTAAAAGTAAACTATCACATTATTGTTTTTCTCTGCTTCTAGTAATTAAAGGAAACATTACATAAGTAAATAAAAACAACAGTAAAAGAAAAAAAATAACTAAGGCAGTGTTACTGCCCATTCATCAAACCATGTTCCCAGTCCTCTTTGGAAACTTTGTTTGCCTTCTCTCTGTCTCTACCCTGTTGACCAGATGCTCCTGCATCAGGCTTCCGGGGTAAAAGAGAACTCATGGCTCCATTCCATGAGCTCCTCCACCGAGTAACCAGCCTTCTGAATCTGCGCCGCGTCGAGCCACGAGATGTCCTCCATTGGACGGCCTTTCCACTTGACGAGGTAACGCAGATACTCCTTTCTACACGTTCTTTTGGCTACCTGGGTGCTGAGGATCCCTTCCATGTCATGGGTGCGGGCTGAAGGTAACTGTTTCTTCCAAGGACTGTTCTTTAACTGGGTGTCCCGTTCTGGCTGTCTCAAATCTCGTAGTTCATGTACCCCTCGAGGATGCATTCCATACAAAATCTGAAATGGGCTAAATCCGGTGCTCCGATTGGGCGAATCGTTATATGCGAATTCTGCCTCGGAAAAATCTCGATCCCATAGTCGTGAATTTTCTCCTATCAAACTTCGTAATAAATTGCCCAAACTCCTGTTCACCACCTCTTTCTGTCCATCAGTCTACGGGTGATACGCAGAACTGAAGTTTAATTGCGTGCCCAACTTTTTCCACAGGGTGCGCCAAAAATGTCCTGTGAATTTCACATCCCTGTCTGAAACAATAGTCCTAGGTAAGCCATGTAATCTAACAACTTCCGTGAAAAACAGGTGTGCCACATTCGTGGCGTCACTAGTTTTCCGGCAAGGAATAAAATGAGCCATTTTTTAGAACCTGCCTACCACCACCATCACTAAATCATATCCCCGCTGCGTTCTAGGTAATCCAAGGACAAAATCAATGCTGACTGAATCCCACGGCCTACTTGGAACTGGTAGGGGTGTGTATAATCCAGTATTCTGGCTGTGTCCTTTCGCCAGTTGGCAGACTTTGCATCTGGTTACATATCTCTGTACATCCCGGTTCATTTTTGGCCAGTAATAAAAATGTCCTAGCTGTTCCAACGTTTTATCGACGCCAAAATGTCCTGCTAATCCGCCACTGTGTTTCTCTTTTACTAAATTTTCCCTCATCGAACAATCCGGAATACATAGCTGTCCACCTCAAAATAATAATCCTTCCTGTAAATTGAAATCTAGCCATGGGCTTGTATTCCTTAAGACAAGATTTTGGCATGCTTCAAAAGCTTCCTTGAAATCCGCGTCCATCTGGTATAAATCCTTCAAATACTCAAATCCCATTACCTGTATGCCTAAGAGCAAGGCTCTTCTGCTTAAAGCATCCGCCACTTTGTTGGCTTGCCCACTTATGTGTTTTAATACAAAAGTAAAGCTCCGTAAGTATTCTACCCACTTGGCATGCTTATGGTTCAATTTGTGCTGCTGCGTCACATATTGTAATGCTGAATTATCAGAGAACAAGACAAACTCGTTGCCTAGTAGGTAGTGTCTCCAATGTTTTAAAGCTTGGACTACTACATAGAACTCTTTATCATATGACGAATACTTCTGCCAACTCTCATTTAGTTTTTCACTAAAAAACGCCACTGGTCTATCCTCCTGACTGAGCACAACGCCAATAGCTATCCCACTTGCATCGCAACGAACCTGAAAAGGTTTACTAAAATCGGGCAGTCTCAAGATCGGCCTCTCCGTTATTTTCCGCTTCAGAAGTTGGAAACTGTCTTCCGCCGCCTTGGTCCAACAAAAAGGTTGGCTGGCCTTTTTTATGGTCTCTAGCATTGGTGCGCAGATCTCACTGAAATTCTTAATGAATTTTCGATAAAAACTTGCTAAACAATGAAAGCTAAGTACCTCAAACAAACTCTTAGGTGACGGCCAACTTATGATTGCTGAAATCTTTTCTGGGTCCATCTTTAACTCGTTCTCCGCAACTACAAATCCCAGATATATCAGCTCCTTCTGCAAGAAAGTGCACTTCTTCAAATTTATCAGCAGCTTGTTCTGCTGCAGCTTTTCGAATACCCTTCGAATATGCTGAAGGTGTTCTCTTTTCGTCCTGCTGAAAATTAAAATATCGTCCAGATAGACTATCACAAATTTTCCAATAAATTCCTTTAACATTTCATTCATCAGTCTCATAAAATTACTCGGAGCGTTACTCAACCCAAATGGCATGACCAGCCATTCATACAGTCCTTCGTTGGTCTTGAAGGTTGTTTTCCATTCGTCTCCCTCTCTAATTCTGATCTGATGGCACCCACTCTTCAGATCTATTTTCGTAAAATAAGATGCTCCACTAAGACAGTCCATCATGTCATCCATTCTAGGCAAGGGAAACCTGTATCGAATCGTGATTTTGTTTATAGCCCGCGAATCGATACACATTCACAATTCTCCACCTTTCTTGGGTGCTAGTACTGTTGGTACTGCACAGGGGCTCAGGCTTTCTCTGATTAGTCCCTTATCCAACAACTCATGTACTTGTTTGCGTACTTCTTCATTGTCCTTCGGACTCATTCTGTACGCTGCCTTACTTGGAAAGCTTGATCCTGGTATAAAATCAATGTGATGGCTGATACTCCTTTTAGGAGGCAATTTATCAGGCAACTCATCAGCCGAAATCTCTTGGAATTCTTCCAATAGCTCCTGTATTTCCTTAAGCAATTCTGATTTTTCCAAGTTCAGTAACAATGTTTTCATCCTCCTCACAATTGCAAAGTTAACTTCATTTTCCTCTACCTGTTTCACAAACTGTTTTCCTCCAATTAACAGTGCCTTTGTTCCGCTTGATTCTGCTGTTTCTTCTTCTTTGATGGGTACAAGTGTGTGTTGAACCCCATCCTTCGTAAATTTATAAAAATTGGTCTTTCCATCGTGTGTCACCTTCCGATCATACTGCCATGGTCTTCCAGGCAGTATATGGCACACATCCATTGGCATAATATCACAGACCACTGTGTCATGGTACTTGCCAATGTGAAACTCTACCTCGCATTGTTCATCAACTAACAGCTGGTGGCCTTTCTGTAGCCACGAGTGCTTCAATCTTTTCAACCCCAGTTTTTCCACCATCTAAGTGGCAACCAAGTTATCCGTACTCCCGCTGTCTATTATCACTTTGTAGCATTTTCCATGCGATTTACAGACTGTCCGGAATAGTGTTTTTCGCTGTGTTGGTTCAGCCACCTCCTTGGTTGGTTTTAGCAGCACTTTATTTAAAATCAACGCTTCTCCTGTTTCTGCCATGTCTTCCACCTCCCGTGGTTGTGCTTCAACTTCTTCAGGCTGTATCATAAATGTTCCCCTCTGACCTGTCTGTTCAACTTCTGGACATTCAAAGGATCGGTGCCCCCATTTATGGCACCTGTAGCACTGGACACTAGTCCCTCTTCCGCGGCCATTTCCTCGTCCTCACTGATATGACCGACCTCCTCTGGTGCTTTCTCCTTTCTCTGCTGTCCCTGAAGTTTTAGAACTGCTGCCTTCTTCACTGTTCGCAGCGGTCCTTCCTCTACCGTAGGACTGTCCCCGTCCTCTGCCATTCCCTCTCCCTCTCCTGTTATTCTGTTTCCAATTGATTTTCTCTTCAGCCTTCACAGCACTCTGAAAGGCTTCTTCAATACTTCGGGGAGAAAGAATACTGATTTCATCCAGGATTTCCATCCTCAAGCCATTTACGTACCTCGCTATTTTTTCTGGAGTTTCATCCGTATAACCAGCACGTAGATTTACTCAGTAAAACTCTTCTATATACTCTTTGACAGTCATACCCTTCTGTCTCAAATTCTGTACTCAACGACATAGTTCAACCTGGTAATCTTTCGGCAGAAATCTGCCTTTCAATTTTGCCACCATTCTCGACCATTTTCGTATTGGAAATTTGTTCAACCTTTTTCTGTCTGCTTGGACATTGTCCCACCACAAGAGGGCATGTCCCTTTAACTTAGTTGCAGCGAACTTGACTCTTTTATCCTCCCTGACTTCCTCATTTTCGAAATATTTATCTAGTTCGCTTATCCAGTCCAACAGGACATTTGCAGACAGACTGCCATCGTAATTAGAAATCTTTGTTTTGGGTTTGCTGCTGGCCAATAAAATTGAACGCAACAGTCTCAATTCTGGAGCTTCTTCATCTGACCCGTCTGTAGCAGTTACCGTTTCCTCCTCACTGTCATCTCCAAGTTCCGGGTCTCTTCTCCTACCCGCCTCCACTGCTTCCAAACGAGCTGTAAGAACTCTAACCTGCTCTCTCAATCCTTCATCTGCTCCTCGGCGTCCACCTCTCCCACGTCCTCATCGTGGTGCTTGCACCTCTACCATCTTCCTCTATATAAAAAAAAACTGCTCTGATACCACTTGATGAGGCCAACCCACGTGATCCCAACGCTCCACCTGTTGACGTGTATCACACCATGGCAAGGGTTATGATGTGTTTATTTATTGTTTAATTATGTGGTGCAATCTGCGGAATTGGTACTTTGGATTTGTTTTAATGAGGGGAGGTACTTCCGCCTCGCCTCCGCTTGACAGCTGAGTGTCTCAGGAACTTCACTAGGGTTGAGGGTTTTCTTTTGGTTCTCGACCCTTCGCGCTCATTTCACTTTTGTCTATCCCGGTTATTGTATTACTTCTCCGCTCTGTGAATGAGTGACCTCTGTTGTTGTCTGTGGGTTTTCTGGATGGTTCGGCCCACTGGTTCGATGCCCTGCTATTATTTCAACAATGTTGTTGGTTTATGTTCGGCCCTTCTTGTTTCAATGGCATCTGCTCCGTTTGATGGTAAGTTTCGAAATATTTTTTTATGCAGCTAGGGTCTCAGTGGTTGTTCTCGGCTCGTCTTCCGCTGTTTCCTTCGAAACTCTTGTTGGTTCCTGTATCTGAACGATTTTATGGGTGCCTGTATATGGTTGGGGTTTGTCTCCTTGCTGTCTGCTAATGTATGGGTTTTTCTCCTTGCTCTCTGCTAATGTATTCCGCTTGATATGTCCGTGCTCTTCTGCAACGATTTTCTTGGTGGCTCTGCTCCTGGTGGTCTGATGATAGCGCTTTCAGTTGACGATTTCGCAAGCCATGCTGGTAAGTCTGTGCTCTATGCCAGAATTATTTGTTCGCTTCTCCTTCTGTTATTTATGTCTCGGCTCCCTCGTGGGCAGGTATTCTTTTTGGTTCGGTTGGAGCTTTTGGCGCCGTGTACAAGTAAACTCAACTCTGCCTCCGGTTCTGTGTTCTGGTTCCATTATGATATGTATATGTAAGTATGTATGCCGACCTATCTAACTCTCCTTTTCGTTACCTTGCAGGGAGGATTGTGCACGGTGGCTTTCCTCAAATCCTCGACGGTCTGCAAGTTTCGGGAAGTTCTTTCCCTTGCTGTTTGGTAGTTGCTAGTCCTGGGTTTCTCGGACCCTCGAGGTCGGTCTTGTGTGCAGACCTAGGTTGTAGGGTTCTGAGTCTGTCTTTCACTGTCTCCGTTTTATGTTTTGATGCCGAACCTTGGTGTAAAATGGTATTTCGTTCACTGTAGGTTTACTTTGTTGTGCCTGTAGTTTGAGTCGCTCGGTCGTTTTGGACAGTATATGATGGAACTTATACAGGGCTTTTTATATATGTATAATATATTTTTCTAGCAATGTATCGTAATTATGTGGAATGTTAATTGCATGAATGATAATGACTGTGCATTATATAGCATACCTGGGGTTCGAGCATGTGTGTCTGTTGTGGAATTTCCGCCAGTATATTATTGTTTCCTTTTTCACAACACCTGTAGCGTGATCTGTTTGACAACATAGTTTGAAAAATTGTATCTGCACATTCACACACTTTGAACACAGTACATTTATATTTGAATGCTCAGAATGTCTTAATCCTTTATTCTCTCTGCTTCTTGTTTAATTTCACGAAGTCGGAACCCTCTCAATGGGTCATTCCGCTCCTTTTATAGTTCTGTTTACAAAGGTAGTTCTTATTACATAACTGCTGTTGGTTATTCGTTTCTACAGTTGGCTGTTAACTGACATATTCGGTTTCTATTTTGTAAGAATAAAACTATTTCCTAATTTGTTACTGTTCCTAATTAAAAGTAAACTATCACATTATTTTTTTTCTCTGCTTCTGGTAATTAAAGAAAACATTACATAAGTAAATAAAAACAATAGTAAAAGAAAAAAAAATAACCAAGGCAGTGTTACTGCCCATCCATCAAACCATGTTCTGAGTCCTCTTTGGAAACTTTGTCTGCCTTCTCTCTGTCTCTACCCTGTTGACCAGATGCTCCTGCATCACTTTTAATATTGACCCTATCTCCATTTCCAACATATTTATTCCCTTACTTCTCAAAAACATTATTATCACAATCTGTGAAACAAATTTCTTTTTCATCATGAAAAAACTATTACAGAAACCATGTGATGCAGAAAAACTGAAGAAATGTCATCACAAAACCCATTATCTCTCTTCAATTCTTAAGAGAGCACAATAAAGAAGTTAGTCATAGGGTTCGACTACGTATCAATTAGGGTTTGAAGTTGAACCCTTATAATAACATAGAATAGAGCTAAAAACAACCGACCTACAAATTGACTAAATTCAGCCCTCATAGGATTTTAAACCTGGCTTATTTGATTGAATGTAAAAACCCTGAGTGATGTTTATTATTATTCAACTAATGAGGTAACAAAAACAATAAAATTAAAAGGCTAATGCTTGAAACTTTGGACATGAATTGTTTTAAAAAATCCAGATTTCCTGGTTGGTTTTGGGGATTCTGAAATGAGGTATATCAAAGTCAGAGAAATGTGTGGGAATCGTAGTTATATACAATACGCATTGATATTGGTACGATTAAAATAATATTTTAGCTATATTCCATATGTATGAAGGAAAATGTATAATGTTACTGGCATCTGTAAGAACAAAGCACTGCATTTCTGCACTCAGGCCCTTAATGCACACATAGTTTCCATGTGTCTATTTGGGACTAGTCATGGAACATAAAGCCCCGATAACTAAGTGTACCATTTGAACAGTATTTGGTGAAGTATGGATGCATTAACAATAAAATAGTTATCCGGAGAAGCCTAAGGTCTCGATGAAAGCAGGCTTCAGCGCCACATGCATCCTTGCTCGAGATAAAGAGGGGATGGGCTTGGATTCTGGTGAAACCCACCATCTCTCCCTCTATTAATAGAATAATGTCTCACTTATAGATCCAGGAATAGTTGATGGCACGCCAACACCACTCTCGTTCCAGTCGCACCAATCAAATCACAGATCGTCCTTCCAGGTGATAAAACAGAGGTAGTGTATCATGGATCAATGTTAAAAGAAAGGTAACATGCAATGATATACCATTCACGTAAATGATGCTTGACATCAATCTTAATCTAATTCCAGTGCTCAGGTATATGTCATCACACTTAAAAAATCACTAAGGTTGTCTCAATGGGAGAAGATAACTAGAATTATATATGAAAGTGAAATAACAATTTCCGATTGACTCTTTATAGAGACCTTGCAAACCAACAAAGAAAACCTAGACTAACCATGAAACGTCCAAATAGAGAACAAAATAGGGTGAAGTTCTGCATTTTGCATCAAATCGTTAGGCTATATGTTGCGTTGACTCAAATAAAATCATATTTAAGATGAATCAGTGCCCAAATGTTTGCAGAATGTATTCAAAACCGAGATAGAAAATTCCTGTCACAAATGGATTTTTTTATTTTATTTATAAGCTCCCGTAAAAGAATGCTTATCAAAATTGATATCGGCTTAATTTAATGCTAGTAATTTCATAGCTGATACTAAAATTTTTAGATCTAATGTTAATAATGGTAGATCTAAACCAACAACAAAATAATCAGGAATAATTCGACCAATTGGAATCGTACGATGCCCGTGCTAAACATATGAATACATTTAAAAAAAAAAAAAAAA
>APFE030034858.1:28977-46063 GCA_000404065.3 Pinus taeda | reverse complement strand
TCCCTCTGAAACCCATCCCCCTCTTTGCCTACCTGACATCCTTGGACACCGTACGATTAGATGTTAGACGATTACAAAAACTTAAACTGTCGATCAATCCCTTTGAACCGTTCAGCTCCCATTTACTTTGAAGTGCGATTAATCTCCTTGGAAGTGTTATCACATTCCATTTTCTGATCGTCAATACCAGTAGGCGGGAATTGACAAGAAGAAGAATATGGAGATAATAGCCGCAAGAAGATCATCATTGTGGTGGGATACGCAGAGTTGTCCCCTCCCTCCTCCTTTCGATCCTTTTATCGTTACTTCCATAGCCTCTGCTTTACTTCACAAATTTAACATCATCAACGTTAATGGAGTGCGCGATGGCTGCAGATCCCTGAATGATTATCACTTCTCTGCCTATGCATTCTTCTCTCCGGCTGAGACGAAGCTTTACCAGACTCTCATAAACTCTGGAATCCATCTGTAGGGTTGCAACACATGGTATGGTGGTGGATATATTGGGAAATAACCAATTTGTATGGGTGGAAATAATTTCGTTGGAAGACTACCATCGATCTGGAAGACTCGGGATTTCGCATCAGCAGGTTATGGCAATATAGTTTTCATTTGTTATATCTCTTGATTTTGTGTATCAATCTATTATAGGTCTTGATTCTGGATTCTGTGTATTAATCTATTATATGTCTTGATTCTGTGTATTAAGATGAAAAAATTGAGGATATCCTGAATTATGTTCTGGAAAAAGGAAGAGGGTTCAATTAAAATCTCTGGAGGCCTTATCATTTGCAGGTGAGGTTGCAGCGTTTTGTTTTGACTTTAGTCATTTTTTTAAAGGTTAGAATCAAGACATATAACAGATGAACACAGTACTACCATAATCTGAATTATGTGCTGGAAATATAGCAGATGAACACAGTATTACCATAATCTGAATTATGTGCTGGAAAAAGGAGGGTTAAATTATTCCTTCATTGAAATGTCTTGAGGCCTTATCATTTGCAGGCGGCGTTGCAGCGTTTTGCTTTTTGGGAATCCGGCCTTTGATTTGCTCCATTTACCTCTTCTTTTGAATTTGTTAACAACTTTTCAATTTATTTTTGAAATTTCATTTTCTGGTCATTGAATTCTGTGTTCTTTGCAGGTTGAGAAATTCTTATCAAACAGATTTAACAATATTTTCACCTTCATCTTTGAGAATTCCAGAAACCCTCCATCCTTAGTTTATATCTTTTATAACTCTTCTACATAGAGTCGTTTATACCTTTGAAGCATTCATCATTGACGAAGTCATAGACCTTTCGTTGTGGATTTTATATGCTCATATTGTTGTAGATCCTACAGAAATTTCTTAATGTTAAGGATGGTTTACAAAATCCCTTTTATTTTTCCTTTTAATACTTCCTTGTCTTTTGCAGGTGGGGTTGCAGCGTTCTTATTTGATGGAATATGGCCTTTGATTTGCTCCATTTACCTCTTCTTTTGAATTTGTCAACAACTTTTCAATTTATTTTTGAAATTTCATTTTCTGGTCATTGAATTCTGTGTTCTGCATTTCTGTGTTCTTTGCAGGTTGAGAAATTCTTATCCAAGGGATTTAACAATATTTGGACCTTCATCTTTGAGAATTCCAGAAACCCTCCATTCTTAGTATATCTCTTTTATAATTCTTCTACATAGGGTCGTTTATATCTTTGAAGCATTCATCATTGATGAAGCCTAGACCTTTCGTTGTAGATTTTATATGCTCGTATTGCTGTAGATCCTAAAGAGATCTCTTAACGTTAAGAATGGTTTACAAAATCCCTTTTAGTTTGTCTTTTAATACTTCCTTTTGAAATGTCTGGAGGCCTTGTCATTTGCAAGTGGGATTCCAGCGTTTTGCTGTGAGGGAATCCGACCTTTAATTTGCTCCATTTACCTCTTCTTTGGACTTTGTCAACAACTTTCAGTTTATTTTTGCAATTTCATTTTCTCGTCATTGAGTTTTGTGTTCCTTGGAGGTTGGGAAATTCATATCCAATGGATTTAACAATCTTTGCACCTTCTTCTTTGAGGATTCCAGAAACCCTCCACCTGCAGTTTATCTCTTCCATAATTCTTCTACATAGAGTTGTTTATATCTTTATATCTTTGAAGCATTCATCATTCATGAAGCCCTAGACCTTTCGTTGCAAATTTTATATGCTCGTTTTGTTGTAGATCTTAAAGAAATCTCTTAATGTTAAGGAGGGTTTACAAAATCCCTTTTATTTTGTCTTTAAGACTTCCTTTTGATCTTGTTTTCGTGAAGAGGCTAGACTTCAATTTTCCTGCTTCAAAGAGGGCTAGAGATGGCAGTGGTAATGAGTTTGGGTTATTTTTGTAGACTTTCGCACGTCATGGGTTTCTCTTTTATCGATTCGGAGCATTTTTTACGATGGTAGAATTTGTGTTTTCAATGTAATCTCAGTAGTGCCTACAATAAGGGCATCTGTATAGCTCTTACTGTTATGGTGCGAACATCAATATGAATTTTGGGTATGTTTTCTGGTTGTTTTTCATGGTAGTTCGGTTGTCAAATTTGGTATCGATTAAGTTTTCACGAACTGCTCTATTTTGCAGATATTCAAGTTTAATCAGAGGTCCCTGAAGTGAAAATTTCCTGTTAAAAAGGTAAAAATCTTAGATCCCTTCACGTTTTGATTGTTTTGATAGTTTATTTTTTTGAGTTTGTGTAGAAGTTCGAATACCTGAAACTTTGATTTGAACTTATCTCGGTAAAAAGTACAAGAAAAAAAAACCACAGAATTATGCATCTTTGGGCTGTGCCATATAATTGGGTTGTGAAAACAAAGATTTAGAAAAAAAAAAATTACTTATTAAGTTGTCTGAAGATTTTTGGATTGAATATTTAAAACATTTTTGAAAAAAATCACATTAAAAATTTTTAAAGCGGATCATACAATTATATAATTACGTCGTAAGGCGTTTCCCTCTGAAACCCATCCCCCTCTTTGCCTACCTGTCATCCATGGACACCGTATGATTAGATGTTAGACGATTACAAAAACTTAAACCGTCGATCAATACCTTTGAACCGTTCATCTCCCATTTACTTTAAAGTGCGATCAATCTCCTTGGAAGTGTTATCACATTCCATTTTCTGATCATCAATACCAGTAGGCAGGAATTGAAAGGAAGAAGAATATGGAGATAACAGCCGCAGGAAGATCATCATTGTGGTGGGATATGCAAAGTTGTCCCCTGCCTCCTCCTATCGATCCTTTCGTCGTTACTTCCATAGCCTCTGCTTTACTTCACAAATTTAACATCATCGATGTTAATGGAGCGCGCGATGGTTGCAGATCCCTGAATGACTATCACTTCTCTACCTATGCATTCTTCTCTCTACCTAAGATGGAGCTTTACCAGACTCTCATTAACTCTAGAATCTGTCTGCTCGAACTCTCTCCAGGTCAGTACATTCATTACCCTAGCTTTGCTTATTTTCAGAACTCTAAATCATGGAATCATTGATTGCGCTAGCTTTTCTTACTTCAGAAACCTAAATCATTTAGGAAATTTTCATCTTTCAGATAAGATCTTCTATTAACACTTTCCTGCCCCTATTAGTTTCCCTGGTTGTGTATCTTTTCTCCAGAGGAGAAGACATCCTTTTCATTACTTTTCATTAAGAAAGAGGAGCACAGTTACATATATAACCTAAAATACTTCAAACGCATATACACTTCAAAGTCAGCTACTGTAACCCACACAAAACTATCTAGTATGGTCAAAAACCAATATGAAAAGAATAGCTTAAAGATTTGCAAAAACTGAACGCAATTGCTGAAAATGATACATAGCAGATAGATTGAGACATTTTAAACTCCATATTACAAGAAAGATTGACTATTTATAAACAAAATTAGACTGTTCATAAGCAGACAGAAAGGAAAGAACCTCTTGACATAAAAAAGGATGTGAGCCAAGTGAAGATCACTTGGAATCTGAACTGATACCCTCCTGAATAACCAAATGTCTGTTCATTCTTTAAAGAAGATGTGACCATCCTTCAGAAGAGTTTTCTTGGACAGATAATCAGCTTGATAGTTCCATTCTCTAAATAAATTATGAAAGTGATCCTTAAGAAATTGAATTCAATCCATCCAATGCTTAGGGAAAGAACCTTCAGATGCCCCTTTGCCTATCTTTGAATTCAGTCCATCCAATGCTTGAGGGAAAGAAGAACCTTCAGATGCCCCTTTGCCGATCTTTTCAGCTGCAAGTAGTTGTTCAGCAAATGTCATTCGTCTCGCTTGAATTAGATCCTGTTTCCCCTCACTTCCATCGTATTTCTTTGGGTGTCCATTGAACTTTTTCTTAAAATATTTCATAGTGGTATTCGTCTTGAGATTGCCTTTAGGTTAGGAATCGAAGGGCAGAAGAAGTTACCAGACTTCTATAGTAGTTAAATATTTCTGGACAGTAACACATAATAAATACTCACAATATCATCACACAGTAACAAATAATAGAGTTGGGGCTCTGTAATTCTAATTTATTAAATATCTCAAGAATACAATATTATCAAAAAACTACTCGAAAATTATTTATAAAGATCATGGAGAATTTGATTATCAAAAAACTACTGGAAAATTCTTTATAAAGATCATGGAGAATTTTCTAGAAATACTAATTATGTGGATAGATATGGTCTATTTCTAAATGTAAATTTTAAAATTTCCATTATTTAAAAAATAAAAAATTATTTATAGAATGTAAATATTTTTCATGGAATATATGGTACAACCCATAAAATCAAGAGTTTCCAAACTGTATTTCAATTTCCTACCTCCTATTTTGTCCTGGCTTTACAAATTATCTGGATTACAAACCTCCACTTTTGGCTTTAAAAATTATCTGGGTTACAAATTACAAATTATCTGGATTACAAACCTCCACTTTTGTCTTGGCTTTACAAATACTCTGAATTACAAATTTCTAGATTACAAATTACAAATTATCTGGATTACAAACCTCCACTTTGGTCATGGCTTTACAAATTATCTGGATTACAAACCTCCACTTTTGTCTTGGATTTACAAATACTCTGAATTACAAATAACATATACTTATTTTTATGGTCGTAAACATTTATCAACCATTTAATTTCACTTCGTTGATTATAACTCTGTTAAATTAGTTGAACTATGAATAATGGTAAATTAGCTGCAAGTATGAATAATGGTTTAAGTATGACTAATGGTTCCTAAATTTTAACTCAGGAATAATTATGTGTAACATGAATCATAGGCCAGAGGTATGAAATGGAGAAAATGATGATCACTGATATTCTTTTTTGGGCGATGGATACACCACTACTGGCAAATCTTATCTTCACTGTTGGGAGTGTGGAAGTTACATTTTTCAGAAGCTCTGGCCGAGATCATATAACATTTTCTTGGTCTGCCTACACATGAATCACAGGCCAGAGATATGAAATGGAGAAAATGATGATCGCTGATATTCTTTTTTGGGCGATGGATACACCACCATCGGCAAATCTTATCTTCATCATTGGGAGTGTGGATTTATGTTACATTTTTCAGAAGCTCTGGCAGAGATCGTATAACATTTTCTTGGTCTGCCTGTCTGCGAGCCAAATTCGTAAAGGTATGTTAAATTCGGCCAACGATTGTCTGGAAGGGTTGCCTTTTCTCGGGTCGTTACAGGATGAAGATCATTAATCACACTCTCCTAGAGGGAATAGTGTATTTGATCACACTTTCTCTACTGCTTTCCCTATTGCTTCAATCTCTATTTACGAAACATAGACTTTCTCTACTGCTTTCCCTACTTCTTCAACCTCTAATCACGATACAAAGGCTTTTCCTGCTCCTTCCACTGTTTCTTCAACCTATATTCACGATAATGAGTCTTTCTCTACTGCTTTTCCTGCTTCTTCAACCTCTGTTCACGATAGACAGATGGAAGAATCAAATAATGCATCTGTTCTTAAGTATAGTAGGGAAACTTTATTGAGTCTTAAACTCACCCTCAGTGGTGGATGGGATGGTACATGCGGCCTTCCATTTGATATAACGGGCAGTAGCCTGGCGAAAACAGAGCCTGGGTTCCATGGCCATTTTATTAGAACAGAGAAGCCTAGGAGCCCTGTATCTTCAGCATTGTCTACAGAAAAGAATAAATCGGCTTCGTTGGAGGAATTCAAAGCATGGCTGAACCGAGTTGTGAACGGAAACAAACATGCAGAAAAGGGATACTCTATTTGGGCCCATTCATACATACTTCTGGAAAGCAACTAGCATGATTCTCGATGAGAAGTTGCTGAGATTTTCAGATATCAGACAGCTTGTAGAGGAATGCAAGGACATTGCTCTGCTCAAGGAAGTGAAGCGAGGATTCCATTTGTCTTTTTCCGTTAAGCCCAATGAGCAGCAAAACCCTATGTTTGCATCAAAGGGGTAGTATCCAAAGTTGGTTAAAAAAATCAAACCTAAAGAGAAACCCAAGACAGAAATAGACTTAACATGGAAACCAAAGGTTTTGGCCGAAGAATTCAGGGAATTTATATGTCATAATTCATTTCCTGCAAGAGGGAGAATTATCGCAGGGATTCCTGATGTCAACAAAATAGCAACAAATTCTTTACCTACCTGTCATCCTTAGACACCGTACGATTAGATGTTAGACAATTACAAAAACTTGAACCGTTGATAAAATAGTTACAAATTTGTTGGAAATAGTTACATATTACAAATTGGTTACAGAGGCGGACAATTGCAATCTGGCGTTTGTGAAGAATTATGTAGCTAATTTGGCAACAGCCCCTCCCCTGGATCCCTCCAGGCGGCTCTGGAAAACTCATTTTCTGCGCGTTAAATCGGAGGATGCAGAGTCCAACGCCTTCTGAATCTTGTAATTCCCTATTCAATTCTCGGATCTGCACTGTGAATCCACTCTCCAGTCCAGCGCCTTCTGAATCCTGTAATTCCCTATTCAATTCCCGGATCTGCGTTGTGAATCCACTCTCCAATCCAGCGCCGTTTGAATCTTGTACATCCCTATTAAATTCTCAGACCTACGCTGTGAATCCACTCTCCGGTGCCACCACGACATCTTGGTCCTCTCGGCGACTCGATCCCGGGGAACTTTCTTGGTGCTCTCAGAGCAGGGCCAGCGACCAGTCTTTGGCAATGGGGCCTCCCAGGCCGAGATGAATGCGGCGCATTCTATGAAAAAGGGCAGGAACCATGGTGCACAGCACCATTCTGGTGTTCTCAACCTTGTTCAGCAAGTCCTTTGACGCATAAGCCAGCCCACCCCTGCGGTAATAATTCTTCTTCGACGTCGCAAATTTGAGACGGAGGCGGTCCAGGTAATGCGCGATGAGGCCGTGGAAGAGATTGATGAAGAGTGCGGGGTGCCAATCTCGAATCTAGAGGTAGGATTTCTCCAGAGGTGTTCTCCAAGCGGGCGTCAGGACTTGCAACATGTCTTGCCTTGCTGCGCATTCAAGGCCATCGTAGTGGGATTCGAAATGGAGACGTAGAGCTTCCACTTGAGCCTCCACATGGATCACATCGTCGGATTGCAGCTGCATCTTGGATATCACTGTAGAAGCTTTTACATGGTTTGTTTGTGTTAGCTATTTCGTTAAAGCTAAATCTCAAGAAACTACCAGCCATTGTTGCCATTACCTGGTGGACCATCGAATTTGTTTTAGGATCACTATTAGCCCTTTCCTCTATAGCAATTTTTTTCTCAACTGAAACATTCTCAGCTAAAAAAATCCTAGATATTACTACATGGGTAAACTGTTTTCTTCTACTTTGTTGTGCTATGAAAGTTGTTAGAAGCCATACCTTCATCAGCACTAAGGATTTATCAGATCCCCTGTTAAAGGAAACTACAGAAGAAGAGATTCAAGTTACTCCATTGAGTAAAGCATGTTTTTTGAGCCATCTAACTTAGACTTCATTTTATGATTGTGATATTGTCGGTGGAACCTAGATTAAACTTCCTCATTGGTCATATCAAAGATCTCTTAGGAATATGTTTTATTTCCAAATAGAAGTAGATATTCTATACTTCTAATTAATTAGTCATTCACCAGTGGAGAGAACTCAAGGATGTATCTTCTTACAATCCTTAGTTTTGGTATTGAATTCGCTGCTGAAAGGGCATTTTCCAGATGGCAATCATGATTCCGACTGCAAACTTAGTTACATTGCAAGGACCAAAGATGACGCATTTTTTATTTGTTTGTCTCAACTTGCTTAATTTTGAGAATCTTGACAACATGTTATAGAAAGCATCAAGAGCATTTGCAGGCCCGCTAAAGTTTATGTTACCTTGTAACGGACCTTAGTAATTGTATATATGTTAATGTTGCATTGAGATATTGGGGCTAGGAAATTCAATATGGAGCTCACGTATCTGGTACATTCTACCTAGCGTCCCCTTCCCATAGAATCTAGATCAATCAATATATCAAATGATGATACGTTTTTCCTATAGTGACTGTAAGTGTCTCTTTTCTGTCAATGGATTCTGCAATAAACTGGGACATTGCCTTAAAAGATTTGAATGCAGATGCCAAAAAGCAACTTACAGTGAACAATGACAGTGGGAGAAACATATCACCAGTGATATTTGATCAAACCAAGAATGAAAATATGGCTAAGTTGTGAGCAGAGGCAGATGTGTGGACAACCAGGGTCTAGTAAGATGAAATTAGTGAAGGTTGAAAAAAGTGTAATATCACAAATTTATAATTGCAGACATGGTTGACAGAGCCAAGGGGGTCGTTTTTCCTGGGTGTTTTGGTCACCAAAATGCAGTGTAAAAAGAGGACAAATTCACTAGGGTTGGATCCATGATTTTGCTGAGAATTTACCAACCAAGTCGCAACAAAAGCGAACACATTTTTAGGTGGTAAGGCACCCATCAAATCGTTGTATTGAAGGGCCACAAAATGCCATTGACAGAGGCACGATTTCACAGGGGAAGCAACAACCAAAACACAGTAAATTTTAGCACGAATTAGCCGTGGAAATTGGTGTGATTTCGCTTGGTAAAAGGCTCATCGAATCTATTGTTTGAGGGGCCATTAAATGGCAATCGTTTTTGCAATGATTTGTAGAGAAAACTGGAAGAGACACAATTAAAAACTAAGTTCAAAAATAGCCAAGAAAATGGCTAACCTAAGAAGATCATAAATGTGCCAGAAATATTAAATTTTGTTCAAGTCAATTTGGCATATGGTTTATTTGGGATTCAAGTCTACTAGGTGTATATTGTGCATTGCTAAAGCTCACCGCCAGGGAACCACCCCCACGCAATTCCACTTTTGGTTTTTGTCATTCCACTTTTCGAATCTCAGCTAGCACACCGAGAGAGCCAACAAGCAAATATCCAGGTGTTGAAAAAACCAAGCATGTCACCAAGAATCAAACATTAAGTGCGTGCCAAGAAAGAAGAAGTGCATTCACGAAGAGAACTCATGAATATCAAATGCACAACGCATCCAATAAAGAGATGAACACATTTCCGTATATAGGTTTTAAGAAATATTTTAGTGTTGGAACTTGGCAAGTTCATGCTTCTTCGTGAGACCAATATAAATGTATTGTTTCAATGTCGTTGGTGGCAGATTTATGCAACATATTTGATCATTTAAGTTTTACAGATTTGCCTTTTCTTTTCCTACAAAGAATTTTCTCTTTATATGTGCTGGAGTTATTGGGATATTCTTTAGGAACTAGTAGGAATGCAAATTTATATTTTTAAATCCCTAATTCTCCTAATCATTTGCAAATTGTTCGTTTGCATCTATGCTCAGAGAAGACAACTTAGCTTCAGAACGTTTGTAAAACAGAAAATGCAAATTTTAGCAAATATGGAGGTAATAATAAATGCCCTGTGGTGTCATAACAATGTTTTCTTCGGTTTCTTTTGAGTAATAGCATTAGAGAGCCATATATTGGTGAGGGACCTTTAACCCAACACATCAGTGGCTTCATACAAGTGTGATTGGGGGTGCTCATCTTTGTGGGCAAAAGAAAAGAATGTCATTCATACATTTGTGGTTATTGCTTTCAACAGAGCTCTCTAGAGTGTTATCGATCCCAGGTCTGGCATTTACAAAATGTGACTCAGCTCTCAAAAATGAGGTAACATTCTCTGCAGTTTTAGAGAAGAAAAATTGAACACTTGTTTCTGCAATGGCAGAGTATGGATATGTTGTTTGCATGATATCAAGGGAAATATCTTATTCACCTGATGTATTCCTTACCTTCCCGTGCTATTTGTAATCGTGTTATTAAGATACTTGATAATTTTCGTATGCACAACAGTCGTGTGAAATTTTCTAATCGTGATTTCTGGTCACGTTTCCCAGCAGATCTATTTGTACCCTGAATTGCAGTCACTATTTTATCATTGAAATTTATACTTGAAAAGTGTTGATCTTACATTCGTAATAAGGCCTCATGCTAATTGGAAATTAGTCTTGAATCCCTACAAATTACACAATTTAAGTTATGTCATAATGGAACCATTTTTACACCCAATTTGATGATTTAATGCACTTGTTCAAGATATTCAACTCTATTTCTTCAGATTGAATGTGGTTGTCGGAAGTCATGAAGTCATTATTGATGATGGTCAGTGTAATAATTCTGTTGTATTTGGCAACAATGTTGAAGATCCAGTAGTTGCTCTTAATGTACAAGGTTGGAACAACTCTTGGTTTCGTTTTTGGGAGGTATCATCTTTTCTTCTCCCCATAAAGATATAAGCTATGGAAGATGAGTGGATGGTTATAACGACTTTAAATGTGTAGTAATCCTCTGGATGTTATTTATTGTGAGAATGTCATGTGCTTGAAAAGGTTTCCAAATCAAAAGAAAACGCAGCTTGGATGTACACATTCTTAAGGAGAAGGCCATAATGAAGGGTTCGTCTTCCTCATTATCTGTACTAAAGATCCTCTGCATACATGCCAATGAAGAATTTTTTGCTATTTTGTTGAACACATATCTAGCCTATCCTTTGGTAGCAATTAGTGTTGAAACTTGCCAGGTTCATGCTTATTCACGAGACCAATATAAATGTACTGTTTCAACTTCGTTGGTGGTAGATTTATGCAACATATTTGATCATTTAAGTTTAACAGATTTGCCTTTCCTTTTCCTACAAAGAATTTGCTCTTTATATGTGCTGGAGTTATTGGGATATTCTTTAGGAACAAGCAGGCATGCAAATTTATATTTTTAAATCCCTAATTCTCCTAACCATTTACAAATTGTTCATTTGCATCTATGCTCATAGAAGACAACTTAACTTCAGAACGTTTGCAAGATAGAAAATGCAAATTTTAGCAAATATGGGGATAACAATAAACGCCCTGTGGTGTCAGAACAATGTTTTCTTGGGTTTCTTTTGAGCAATAGCATTAGAGAGCCATATATTAGTGAGGGACCTTTAACCCAACACATCAGTGGCTTCATACAGGTGTGATTGGGGGTGCTCATCTTTGTAGGCAGAAGAAAGGAATGTCATTGATACATTTGTGATTACTGCTTTCAACAAAGTTCTCTGGAGTGGTATCGATCCCAGGTCTGGCATTTACAAAATGTGACTCAGCTCTTAAAAATGAGGTAACATTCTCAGCATTTTTAGAAAAGAAAGAAAAATTGAACACTTGTTTCTGCAATGGCAGAGTATGGATATGTTGTTTGCATGATATCAAGGGAAATATCTTATTCAGCTGATGTATTCCCTAATTTCCCATGCTATTTGTAATCATGTTGTTAAGATACTTAATAGTTTTCTTATGCACAACACTCGTGTGAAATTTGCTAATAGTGATTTATGGTCAAGTTTCTTAGCAAACCTATTTGTACCCTGAATGGCAGTGACTATTTTATCATAGAAATTTATGCTTGAAAACTGTTGATCTTACATTCATAATAAGGCCTCATGCTAATTGGAAATTAGTATTGAATCCCTACAAATTACACAATTTAATTTATGTCATAATGGAACCATTTTTACACCTAGTTTGATGATTTAATGCAATTGTTTGAGATATTCAACTTTGTTTCTTCAGATCGAATGCGGTTGTAGGAAGTCATGAAGTTGTTATCGATGATGGTCATTGTAATAATTTTGTTGTATTTGGCAATAATGTTGAAGATCTAGTAGCTGCTCTTAATGTACAAGGCTGGAACAACTCTTGATTTCGTTTTTGGGAGGTATCATCTTTTCTTTTCCCCATAAAGATATAAGCTATGGAGGATGAGTGGATGGCTATAACGACTTTGAATGTGTAGTAATCCTCTGGATGGTAATTATTGTGAGAATGTCATGCGCTTGAAAAGGTTTCCAAATCAAAAGACAATGCAGCTTGGACATACACATTCTTAAGGAGAAGGCCATAATGAAGGGTTCGTCTTCCTCATTATCTGTACTAAAGATCCTCTGCATACATGCCAATGAAGAATTTGTTGCTATTTTGTTGAACACATATCTAGCCTGTCCTTTGGTAGCAATTCTGCATGCACCATTGAAAGAAGCTTCTGGATGTAGGGAATTGGTGATGCAACATATATTCATTATGTAAGTAATAAGGAGCAGAACATAGAGTTTCCCCAAAGAAGTTGAGGAAGATGAAGCCCTAGAAGAAATGCTTATCAAGGCATTCATGGATTGGAGAAGCAGGTCAAAGATGGAAGCTTCTATCTACTTAGGGTGTTTAAACTCCCATGAATGATTTATTGGATTGGGGATGTTGTAACATTTTCTTGGCAAAATAATACAGTTAAACTTTTTGAGCTTTTCCAGAAATCCACCAGCTTTAGTGGGTGTTCTTATTCTCATAACAATTGGTATATGGCCCCAAAAAAAAATCATTGTATTCTTTGCATCATAGTCGAGCTGTATTCAAGATATTATAGGGTTGTATTACTCAACAATTATCAATGGCATACCTTAGTGTGAGTACTATGACATGGGAATTATCACCTTTTGCTGCATCTATCACACAATGTTTTTAATTGCACCCACAAAAGTCATTGAATTGTAGTCATAACAATGCCAGGGCTCTGTAATGAATGTGAGGCATATATGTTCATAGCAATGAGATGGAATAGTGAATGGATGGGCAAACAATTTTCTATTTGGACGTCGTTTTATGATTGTGATATTGTCGGTGGCAACTAGATTAAACTTCCTCATTGGCCATATCAAAGATCCCTTAGGAATATGTTTTATTGCCAAATAGAAGTAGATATTCTATACTTCTAGTTAATTAGTCATTCACCAGTGGAGAGAACTCAAGGATGTATCTTCTTACAATCCTTATTTTTGGTGTTGAATTCACTGGTTGAAAGAACATTTTCCAGAGGCCAATCATGATTCTGACTACAAACTTAGTTACATTGCAAGGTTCAAAGGATGACGCATTTGTTATTTGTTTGTCTCAACTTGCTTAATTTTGAGAAGCTTGACAATATGTTATAGAAAGGATCAAGAGCATTTGTAGACCCATGGACCTTAGTAATTGTATATATGTTAATGTTGCATTGAGATATTGGGGTTGTGAAATTCAAGCTAGAGCTCACGTATATGGTACATTCTATCCAGCTTCCCCTTCCTATAGAATCTAGATCAATCAATATATCAAATGATGATACGCTTTTCCTATAGTGACTGCAAGTGTCTCTTTTCTGTCAATGGATTCTACAATAAACTAGGACATTACCTTGAAATATTTGAATGCAGATGCAATAAATCTGCTTACAATGAACAATGACAGTGGGAGAAACATATCACCAATGATATTTGATCAAACCAATAATGAAAATAATGCTAAGTTGTGGGCAGGGGCAGATGTGTGGACAACTAGGGCCTAGTAAGATGAAATTAGTGAAGGTTGAAAAAAATGTAATATGCAATGTCAGAGAGGTAATATCACAAGTTTACAATTGCAGGCATGGTTGACAGAGCCAAGAGGTTCGTTTTTGCTGGGTGTTTTGGTGACCAAAATGCAGTATAAAAAGAGGACGAATTCACTAGGATTAGATCCATGATTTTGCTAAGAATTTACCAACCAAGTTGCGACAAAAGGGAGCACATTTTTAGTTGGCAAGGCACCCATCAAATCGTTGTATTGAAGGGCCACGAAATGTTGTTGACAGAGGCACGATTTCGCTAGGGAAGCAGCAACCAAAACACAATAAATTTTAGCACAAATTAGCCTTGGAAATTGGTATGATTTCGCTTCGTAAAAAGTTCATCGAATCCGTTGTTTGAGGGGCCATTAAATGGTAGTGGTTTGTGCAATGGTTTGCAGAGAAAACTGGAAGAGACAAGTAAAAACTAAGTTCGAAAATAGCCAAGAAAATGGCTAACCTAAGAGGATCATAAATGTGCCAGAAATATGAAATTTTGTTCAAGTCAATTTGGCGTATGGTTTATTTGGGTTTTAAGTCAACTAGGTGCATATTGTGAATTGGTGAAGCTCACCACCAGGGAACCACCCCCACGCAATTCCACTTTTGGTTTTTGTCATTCCACTTTTCAAATCTTAGCAACAGACTCAGAGTGCCAACAAGCAAATATCCATGTGTTGAAAAAACCAAGAATCAAACACAAGTGTGTGCCAAGAAAGAGTAAGTGCGCCCAGGAAGAGAACTTATGAATATCAAATGCACAATGCATCCAATAAAGAGATGAACACATTTCCATATATATGTTTTAAAAAATATTTTAGTGTTGGAACTTGGCAGGTTCATGCTTCTTCGTGAGACTAATGTAAATGTACTATTTCAACATCGTTTGTGGCAGATTTATGCAACATATTTGATCATTTAAGTTTAACAGATTTGCCTTTTCTTTTCCTAGAAAGAATTTTCTCTTTATATGTGCTAGAGTTATTGGGATATTCTTTAAGAACTAGCAGGCATGCAAATTTATATTTTTAAATCCCTAATTCTCCTCATCATTTGCAAATTGTTCGTTTGCGTCTATGCAAGAAGACAACTTAGCTTTAGAACGTTTGTAAGACAGAAAATGCAAATTTTAGCAAATATGGAGCTAATAATAAACGCCCTATGGTGTCAGAACATTGTTTTCTTGGTTTCCTTTGAGAAATATCATTAGAGAGCCATATATTCTTCAAATTGGTGAGGGACCTTCAGCCCAACGCATCAGTGGCTTCATGGGATTAAATGTTCCTCTTCCAATGGTGGCAGATTTATTCAACATATTTGATTATTAAAGTTTAACAGATTTGCCTTGCCATCACATTCATCTCCTCCAAATTCAACTGAATTTCTTAATGTTGTCTCATTTTCTTCCTGTAATCCTTCGGGAAAGCTTCCTATTTCCACCACAATCTAAGTGAAGATGGAACAGTAGCATTAAGAATTTCTGAAATGAGTTTGCCCTTATTTTCTTATCGCTTTGAAGAATAATTGGGGTTTATTAACATATTCCTAATTATTCACTGCATATGTTTGTACACAAAGCAAGTTTGTTTGGAAGGGCATCAGTCTGAATACAAAGAGAAGTTTTCCCTTATTTATTAACTGTTCGGTTAGGTTGGATAAAGAACCATCTAGAAGATGGAAGTAGAATATTGAAGAAACTAGTTCTGTTTGTAGATTTTGAGAAATCCTCTAAAGACCCAAGATTCGGCATCGACTAGAGAGACAATTTATTTGATATGGTTTATAAACAAATATATGCTTCTTCGAGCATGGCAAGAGCAGGAGGAGGAGCCATGTTTTGGCAGCTGATGGCAAAAGGAATGCATAGAGATGGTATGATATTGTCTTGTCTCAGAGTCCTTCCACAACATCTAACACCAATATGATGCATGTTCACTCAGGAGGATGCACAAAGACTTTATTTGTACAAATTAGTCCCCATGAAAATGACATGGGAGAAACTCTGTGCTCACTAAAATTTTCCAATAGAGTTCAAGGATTAGAGCTTGGTCCTACTCTAAGGTAGCAAGATGTAAGTTTTCACTGTATATATTCTTCTACTAGCATGGGAAGAGCAGGTGGAGGAGCCATGTTTTGGCAGCTGATGGCAGAAGGAATGAGCTCATATAGAGATATTGTCTTGTCTCAGAGTCTTTGCACAACATCTAACACCAATATGATGCATGTTCACTCAGGAGGATGCACAAAGACTTTATTTGTACAAATTATTCCCCATGAAATAACATGGGAGAAACTCTGTGCTCACTGAAATTTTCCAATAGAGTTCAAGGATTAGAGCTTGGTCCTACTCTATGGTAGCAAGATGTAAGTTTTCACTGTAGCATGGTCCTTGCCTTTTCTTGATATTTTTTTGCCTTTCAAAAATTGTCAGAAAAACATTAATTAATGTTATATACTATTGCCTTACGGCGTTTCCATTACAACATTTGGTGCAATTGCTAATTGACACCTTTTCTCATTCCTAATTTTTAGCGAAACGGTTACCATCAGAAATTTGCATGACGATTCATGTATGTGATAATCTTAACAAATACCTCGTAATGCGTTGAGACAGCCCATTTACTAGTAATAAGAAACCCCGTTTACTTTGCCCGACGAAGAGGGCACAATTCATTTTTATATTCGTTTTTCTCTGAAAAGCATAGGTCACCTAGTCCCTAATGAAGTAAGTCGAGGCAAGTTCGATGCAAGTGGGCTGATACTAATCGTAATGATTTGTCGTAATGATTATCAAATCCAAGAAGGACACTTGCGCTAATTTTATGTATGACAATAATAACTTGGAGGAAGTGTATTCTTACAAGTACCTAGGAATTGATATCCATCACAAGCTTAGCTGGAACCATAGCATTGAGAAAAGGATCAATGGGGGATGGAAAGCTTATTTTGGTCTTGAAAATAATTGTAAAACAGCAAACCTCGTAATGTGGGATAAAAAGAAGTTCCACTTTGAAACTTTAGTCACTCCTGTTATCTTATATGGTTGTGAAGTTTGGGGCTGCAGCATCTCCAGAGAATCATGGAGAAAGATTGAGCAAATCCAGAAGCGTTTTATAACT
>APFE030034858.1:0-26635 GCA_000404065.3 Pinus taeda | reverse complement strand
CAAAGCTTAATTAGTTATTTCAATTTTTAGTCAAACTAGTTGTTATTTTCTAACGGCTAGTTAGTTGCTCTCATCATCTATTTATTCCGTTGCCTAGATTTGATTCATCATCTTGTCATGAAGATGAACCACATTGGTTGGTTCAAAACGCGTGGACGGGATTTTATTTTATGTGATTTTTACGAAAATGTTGTTATAAATATATGTTATATTTTTAGTTTTATTAACAAATTTAATAATATTGCAACAATAATAAAAAGAGGAAAGGTTAAGAGGGGAAATAAAATAAGACCTAAAACCTAAGCGGGGTTGCTAAAGAGAAAAATAAAATTTTAGGAGAGGTTGCTAAAAAATACTTACTAGGTTAAATACAAGAAATTAAAGAAAATTAATAAGGATAATAGGGGATAATGATAAACTAGAAGAAAATAATTAAAAAGAGAAAGGAGGAGGAAAGGTTGGTGGAATCATGAAGAGAGTGTCGGAATCTAGCTCTTACCCAATTTCCAATCGTCATCCCTATTAAGATTTCTGGCATGCCTCTCAATCTCAATCGCTTCCCTAAGTTTCATGTGGTGGAAGTAATCAACCCTAGCAATGACTTTGGATTCTTCAATGCACACATGGTGTTTTAATTTCTCTACATGTTCAGATAGGGCTGAAGTGTGGGAGTGATTGTGTCTAATGTCTGCAGCATGCTCATTAATTCTTCGCTTAATAGACCTGCATGTTTCCCCAATATAGGAGATACCATAGGAATAGGGAACAAGGTAGACCCCCTTCGATTCGCTAGGGTCAATAGGGTCTTTAACATGTCTAAGAGAATTTTTAATGGTGTTGAGAGGCTTGAATGAAGAAGAGACATTAATCTTCCTAAGGATATGGGCAATCATATTCGTGGTTTCTTGGATATACGGGAGATGAACCTTAGAGATAGGATCAGCACAAGCAAGTTTAACTCTCAGCATTTTGCAGGCTTTGTGAAAGGCCTTGTGGCTTTGAGATATGTTATACCCATTATTTTTTAAAACTTCAAGAAGATGAGATTTCTCATGCTCAATGTGGCTATCATCAGAGATTCTTAAAGCACGGGTAGCAAGAGTGTTGAGAACCCCAAATTTTTGAGTCAAGAAATGATGAGAACTGGCATGGAGATATTGTTTCGTGTGAGTTTTCTTACAGTAAAATCGGTGACTAACGGAACCATCATCCATCCTGGAGAGGAGAATGTCAAAAAAGGGAAGGTGACCATTTTCCTCAACTTCCAACGTGAAATTGATGGAATTTGACTGCGAATTAAGGTGGTTAAGAAATAGATCCAGCTTCTCGCGACCATGAGGCTAGATGACACAAGTATCATCTACGAACCTCTTCCATTTTCTAGGGCGAAATTGAGCTAAGGCTAAGGCCTTGGTCTCAAAATATTCCATAAACAAGTTAGCGATGATAGGGGAAAGAGGGGAGCCCATCGCAACACCGCATTTTTTATCATAAAACTCACCTTGGAAACTGAAGAAAGTTAAGGTGAGGCATACGCCAACTAACTTGGTAGTGTCTTTGTCAGTGATTTGATTTATGATATCGATGGCCTCTTTGATGGGGATTTTGGTGTAAAAGGATACAACGTCAAAACTACCTAACAAATCACCAAGCTCCGGCTTGATATCTCTCCACTCTAGAACAAAGGAGGCAGAGTCTTTAACAAAAGAATCAGTGTAACCAACAAGAGGTTTAAGCTTCTGAGCTAAGAATCTAGCAAGAAGCTTAAACCTCTTGTTGGTCACACTGATTCTTTTGTTAAAGACTCTGCCTCCTTTGTTCAAGAGTGGAGAGATATCAAGTTGGAGCCTAGATATTTTTTAGTTATTTTTGACGTTGTATCCTATAAACCAAAATCCCCACCCAAGAGGACATTGATATCATAAATCGCATCACCAACAAATACACTGCCAAGTTAGTTGGGCTATGCCTCACCTTGGTTTTCTTTAGTTTCCAAGGTGAGTTCTATGAGAAAACTTGAGTTGTTGTGATGGGCTCCCCTCTTTCCCCTATTGTCACTAACTTGTTTATGGAATATTTTGACACCAAGGCCTTAGCCTCAGCTCAATTTCGCCCTAAAAAATTGGAAGAGGTTTGTATATGATACTTGTATCATCTAGCCTCATAGTCGCAAGAAGTTGGATATGTTTCTTAACCACCTTAATTCGCGATCAGACTCCATCAAGTTCACGATGGAAGTTGAGGAGAATGGTCACCTTCCTTTCTTGACATTCTCCTCTCCATGATGGATGATGGTTCCGTTAGTCACCAATTTTTTCGAAAGAAAACTCACACAGAACAGTATCTCCATGGCAGTTCTCATCATTTCCTAGCTCAAAAATTCAGGGTTCTCAACACTCTTTCTACCCGTGCTCTAAGAATCTTTGATGATAGCCACCTTGATTAATATCTCTTCTTCATTCAATCCTCTCAACGCCATTAAAAATTCTCTTAGATCTGTTAAAGACCCTATTGACCCTAGGGACTCGAAGGGGGTCTACCTTATTCCCTACTCCTGTAGTATCCCCTATATTGGGGAAACAGGCAAGTCTATTAAGTAGAGAATCAATGAGCATGCTACAGACATTAGACATAATCGCTCCCGTGCATCAACCCTAGCCGAACATGTAGAGAAATCAAAACACCATGTCTGCATTGAAGAATTCAAAGTCATTGCTAGGGTTGATCACTTCCACCATTGGAAACTTAGGGAAGTGGTTGAGATTGAGAGGCATGCCAGAAATCTTAATAGGGATAATGGTTGGAAATTGAGTAAGAGCTGGATTCCATCTCTCTCTTCATGATTCTGCCTCCCTTTCCTCCTCCTCTCTCTTTTTAATTATTTTCTTATGGTTTCATCATTTATCCCCTATTATCCTTATAAATTTTCTTTAATTTCTTGTATTTAACCTAGTAGATATTTTTTAGCAACCACTCCTAAAATTGTATTTTTCTCTTTAGCAATCCCCCCCCCAGGTTTTAGGTCTTATTTTATTTCCCCTCTTTACCTTTCCTCTTTTTATTATTTTTGCAATATTATTAAATTTGTTAATAAAACTAAAAATATAACATAGATTATTAATAATTCTTAACCTATAACTTAATTTTTTTATAATTTAAGAGTGCTATATTTTTATAATTTAACCGTGTTATATTTCTATCCTCTAACTAAAAATGATCATTTTAAATTGATAATATTAATAATTTATTATTGAAATATATTGAATAGAATATTTTATTCGAACATCTCTTTTTCAACTAAATTCATTTATTTATTTGGAACAAGTCAACCCCCTTTCAAAAAAAAAATTATAAAGTGATATTATTAAATAATTATTTTATATAAATCAATAAGTTCGTAAAAATAATATTCCATAACAGCTAGTTTTTGACAGATATCTCCCTAACACCAATTCTTAAATCAAAAATTTTAACTAATTTACCAACGACTAATTTTTAATAACTAATTTACCAACGGCTAATTTCTAATGGCTAACTTTGGGCAATGATGCATCCATGCTATTTATTCCTATAGACGATTGATTTCTCACCTTGTCCTGAGGATGAACCACATTAGTTGGTTCGAAACGTCACGTCACTAAATCCTAACAATGTGATTAATCTGAAAGAATTATATCTATATAGAAATATTATGTGTCAACTTTAACTCAAGGCAAAAAATGAATTACGCATCTAATTGTAAAATGGACCATTTTGCTAAATGAAATTTGGTTATATATTAATTTCCTCGTCTAATTAGAATATATACTGCACAATAATAATGTAAAGTAATACTTATGTTAAATATAACAAAAAAAACTATAAAAGGATGGTGAACTTTAACATAAGTATTACTCAAATCCATAGGAAACATGGCACGAATCTAATGTAATTTGAGAAAAAAAATTACACATCTTATTGTAAAATGGACCATTTTGCTAAATAGTATTAATTTGTCCATCTAATTAGAATACGAACATATTAGAATTGTAATAATTTCAAATCCCTATAAAATTGGTGGGCAGGGAGCCACATGGCACAAATATAAAATTTTTTAATTTGTTAAAAGTCAATGCAACCTAACAAACTTTGTAACACACTACAGACGTTGATAAAAATTAAGTCTAAGCATATGTTAAGCATATTCCCTTGAAAATCAATCTGGTCCATTAATTAAAAAAATAAAAATAAAAATCAACAGATCCTCATCCACCTTAAATTGAAAAAAGAAACCTTCGAAATTAATTATCTAAAAATTGACATCCTTTCTTGATTAGGAAGGGGCTCAGTGTTGAGATTGTATATTAACAGAGAGATGCAAGGTCGTTGTATCTCAATCAATTGGAAGAGTTTTCTCCAAAGTTCCAGTGGACATCTTTTCTCCACAAGAAAGGTGGTACATTCCTTTGCTTCGATGTATTTGTATTCTTCCATTTAATTGAGGGAGAGGTGAAAATATGGGGAGCACAACCGCATCCTGTGATCCAAACTTAAACAGGAATACAACAAAGTACAGATATAATCATAAATACAGAGATGCAGCAAAAAAACATTTCATTTCATTAATAGAAAAATATTGAACTATGCTTACAAACAGAATGGAAATAAGATAGTTGGGGTGATGGTAGCTTATCTCTGAGAAGAGATGTGGTAGGTACATGCATCTGAACTGTGTTACAATAAGGCGCAAGGGACTATTTATTATTGAAAAACATGAGAAAACTTTAAACAACCAGAACCCTAACCCCAAGAGATGTAACACCGAGAGTTTGTGGGCCCTGTTGGGTTTAGTTGGGCATCCAACTTCCCAGGGTCATAACTTTATCATACTATTTTCATTTTGTGCATCTAATACCTTGTTGGAAATGTATCTTTGATTACTACAAGTTTCAGCACATGCCTACAACATACTTCAAAAAAACATTGTTTAGGGGTCAAAATTGCTCCAGAAGTTCACAAAAAATAGCTAAATTATTAAGTGTTGAAATAAACAAGGAAATATATGAAACTGACTGGAGGGTCAAGGTGGAATAGGCAGGTGGCCACCAATATCCACTTGGATCATTCCTCCTCCCCTTAGGAAGCAATGGTCCCCATTGTGTGTAGTGCCTCCATGAGGTGAGAAAATTTTTGTTGAACCTATTCCCTGGTGAACCACTTGCCATGGTGAAGGAGTTGGCCTGCTTTAACAACTCGATATATTAGTATCCTCTATTGGCGAGTGTTCTTGATCTGTGTATCCATCATCTGATCAGTTGTGGAATCTTCCATGTAATCCGAGTTGAGCTCTATTGGTGTAAGTTGTTCTGCAATGTCGGATGTGTCCAACAATGGTGGAAAGTATGGTCGAACGCGGTCTACATTGAACAATGGGTGAAAACCAAGGAATGGTGGGATGTTGAGCTCAAAGGAATTGTTAGCGATAATCTTGGTGATGGTGTATGGCTCATATCAGAGCGGATGAAGCTTGTGATGGGGTCCAGTGAGGGGCTCCTTCTGCAAATGTAGCCAAACTTTGTCTCCCACTTGGAACTTGTGCGGCACTCAATGTTGATCATGGCACTGCTTGTACTTAGGCTTTGTCCAATATATCATGGACCTGTTGGCAAATGTGTTGAATTCACTCAATGAGGTTTTTATCCCTTTCGGCTTCGGACTGGACATGAGCCCAATCTTCCTTAGTGGCTTCAAATGGTATTGCCACATTAATGGGACATAATGGCTGAAATCCCATCCCTACCTGAAAGGGGTTGTGGCTTGTTGAGCTATGAAGAGCTCTGGTGTATTTGTGCTAGACATAAGGGATTTTTTCATCCCAAGTGTGTGGATGCTTCGAGTTTTACATACACAGAATGTGTACGATAATCATGTTGACAACCTCTATTTGGCCATCAATTTGTGGATGGAAAGTCATGGACTTAGTAAGTTTTGTATCCAACATTGACCGGAGACTTGATTAAAATGCACTCAGGAATCTGTTGTCCCGATCTGAGACAAAGGACGATGGGATCCCAAAGTGTGCCCACACTTGCTCAAAGAAGAGCTTAACATTGGCATCTATTGTGATACTCTTCTTGAAGGCCACCATGATGGCCATATTAGAGAATTTGTCAACGACTACGAAAATGCAATCGTTGTCGTGCTTAGTAGAAGGAAGGCCTAACATGTAATCCATGGAGATAGATTCCCAAGGCTAACTAGTATTAGGTATAGGAGTATATAGGCCTTGCTTCTTGATGGTTGGTTTGGCAATGGCATAGGCAATGTAAGATCTAATGTACTTCCCAACATCCTGACGAAGTTTCAGCCAATAAAAATACTTATGTAATACCGCCATTATTTTCTCTACTCCGGAATGTCTAGCGACCCGACTGTAGTGCAACTCCTAAATCATCTTAGCATGCTCGCTTGAAGGAACACATATGTGTCCTAGGTGGCATAACACTGCATCCTAAAGGTGAAAATTTTGAACGTGCTTCCCTTCCAGGAGTGTTTGGTATGTGTTGCCAAATTCTGGATTGCTCTTGTAAAGATGCGGCCACCCCGAAGTCTCGTTCCCACAGGAGTTGAGCATAGTAATCAATGTCATGACCGGTGGTTGGTGGAGGGAATTAGAAACATTATTGGTGTTTCCCTTCTTATACTTAATGTTCAAATGGAACTGTTGCAGGTAGGTGGACCATTTATGATGGCAAGCGTTCTACAACTTCCCTTGTGTCTATATGAACTATAGGGGTCGATGGTCTATGTGGATGATCATTTCCTTCCCCATAATGTAATGCTTCCATTGACGATAGGCCTACAAAATGGAATACATTTCTTTGTCATAAGTGGGATACTTTCGAGTTGTGTCTTAAAGTGTCTCATTATAGTAAGCCATTGGATGCCCATGTTGAGTAAGAACCACACTAATATCATAGTCGAAGGTGTTGTTTAGTCAATTTAGTATGTCCTAAATTTCTACATTAATTATCAATTCGGGAGTCGTAAATTGATGAAGTGTGGCGCACTATAAGTGCAAGACAACCTCTTTCTTACTTTTTATTGTTTTCAATTTTTATTTTGTTTTGGGGGTTTTATCTTCGTTTATCTCCTAATGTGAATGGAAATCCTATCCCTAATTTTTAAGAATACTCTATAAGGCAAGTATGAATATAGATTTTAAGGCAATTATGTCCTCCATAATGATTTCCATAACTTAACACTTCAGAAGGTCTTAAAACATACTAGTAATGAAATTAGTACTTTAACAAGAATGGAAAGGTGCTCCTATTCAAATCAAACAAATAATGAACTACTGATCATGAAATCACTATCTCTGCTGCTCATCTAAATACAGAAAAATAAGTTAAGCTACTGCACTCAAACAAATCAAAAACTGCAAACGAATAAAAGTAAAATCAAGTCACTTCACTTATAGTCCGATAGCTCGCCAAGTAGTCTTTTAGGGGTTAAGCTATGGCTCTGCAGATAACGTCAATAACATGAAGAACCTGATATCTAATTGCAGAAAAATAAAACTAAAATCAAATCACATCACTCATAGTCTGATAGCTCGCCAAGTAGTCTTTTCGGGGTTAAGCTATGGCTCTGGAGATAACGTCAATGACATGAAGAATTTGATATCTAATTGTAGAAAAATAAAACTAAAATCAAATCACATCACTCATAGTCCGATAGCTCGCCAAGTAGTCTTTTCGGGGTTAAGTTATGGCTCTGGAGATAACGTCAATGACATGAAGAATTTGATATCTAATTGCAAAAAAATAAAACTAAAATCAAATCACATCACTCATAGTCTGATAGCTCACCAAGTAGTCTTTTCGGGGTTAAGCTATGGCTGTGGAGATAACGTCAATGACATGAAGAATTTGATATCTAAACTAACTAACAAAGAAAATGAATAAGACTAAAATCAAAGCATAACTGAAATTGAAAAGCTAAGAAAAACAAAGTCAGCAGAGAGGCTAATCTCATGTCACTAGTTATTGTAAAAATTGTATGAAAATGCCCGGGCCTAGCCTATCCTGAAACACACACTGATCAGTGTTAGCAACAATATACAATGCTTGAAAAATCATGTACAGGAATGAAACGTTAACATCATAACTAACTTATGAAATATACACAAGTGAACAAACTATGAAATATGTGCAATGGAAATAAGGAAACAACACATAAAAACTTTACAGAAATAAAGAAACAAAACCTCAGCCAGCAGGGGCCCTCTACACGGCCTTGGTCAACACGTTATCAGTCTGGAATTACGTTCACACAGTCATATAAAACAGAGTCTTGTTATATTGCAAAATAGAGGAAGAATCCTCTTGTTACAACAGCAGGACCAGTTCACGGCACAGTACAAGGACTAACAGCAAAACGACATCAAAAACTAACTAACTCTATGCATTTGCAAACGCGTTATTTATAAGGGAAATTACATAATTGTTTTCCTATGAAACACCTTCAACAGAGGACACCTAAAAAGACAGCATCCGTGAGCTTAGCATGATGGTTGCCAAGATCATTCAATCTATTAAAAGGTGGCTATTGGATTTGCATCGTGGAGGCAGTCTACAGTTGTCAAAATGAACCCATGGATCTAGGAACGGTCTCGGACCCTTCACGTGTTTGAAAACAGAGACATGTTTGCCGTAGAACTCTTCGTTTGACCACCCATTGACCAAGGACTTCCTCTGTGAATTTGGTTGAACCAATAGGACCTGATCCATGTCCATATCATTCCTAAACTACCCACGTGCCTCATTTTGCTTGATGACACCTGTAACCTAGAGATCAACAAAAACAATTGCGGAAAGTCGAATCAACTGTGGAAAGTGGCTGCATTCCGCGGCAGATGAGAAAAATCTAAGTTAAATATCAAACACAAAAACATAGTTAGAAAACCACTTAAATGCTCTTTTAGAATCAATATGCAATGATCTTTGATAGCTTATGAGGTACTGGTGAAGGGAAAAATTCTAGGAAAGTGTGTAGGAGAGATGTAGTTTCAGGGCTCAACAGGTGTCTGCCTTAATCTCGAATGGTTGTTTCATGTCTGGTAATGTGAGCATTGGTGCAGAGTAGAGGCGATGCTTCAACTTATAAAACACCTATTGTTGGTTTTTAGACCAAAAAACTTTTCTTTCGCTCCACCCTTGGTGACTTGGCTTAAAGGCCAACTGATATGAGAGAATCCCAACATGAACCTGCGGTAGAAATTGGAAAGACCCAAAAAGTTACAGATCTCTGTTAGAGTTGTCGGGGATGGCTAATCCTGAATGACTTGTATCTTAGCTGGGTCCACATGTACACATTTCTCACAATGATGTACCCCAGATATTGAACCTGGGTCAAGCCAAAAGTGCATTTCTCCAAGTTAGCACACAGCTTGTGTTGTCACACGGTTTGAAGGACTTGTCGAATATGGTGGAGGTACTCTTCCAAAATCTACTTGAAGATCAAGATATCATCTAAATACACCACCAAAAATGCATTGGTGAAGGGTCGCAATATGTCTTATTTCAGTCTCATGAAGGTTGTAGGGGCATTCGTCAATCCAAATGGCATGACCAACCATTCGAAAAGTCTCTCCTTACATTTGAACGCAATATTCCACACATCAGAGGGTTCAATAGGCACCTTGTTATAACCTGACTTTAAGTCAATCTTGCTGAAATATTTGGCCCCCTTGAGCTGGTCTAAAAGGTCATTAATCCACAGGATGGGGTACCTATTCTGGATAGTGATCTTGTTTAGCGCCCGATAGTCAATTCAGAGTCTCCAGGTCCCATCCTTCTTCTATACCAATACAATTGACTCCCACAGGGTGATGAGCATGGTCTGATGTTCTTTTTCTGCAATAGTTCTTGAATATGCCTCTTGATATCATCGTTCTCTCGAACAGAGCATTGATAGATCGATCCATTCAGCAGCATCGCGACCAGGGTCAGATCGATGGAGTGCATGACTTAACAATGCATAGGTACCCTTGTAGGTGAGGCGAAAATATCCCTATACTCCTCCACGACTTTGTCCATCTGTTTTTGTTGTGTAGAGGAGCATTGCCTGGAAGCTGTGGCCACAAACTTCTTCTTCATCTGAGGGTGAATCATAAGGAAAAAAAAATTCCTCGTATAGGAAATTATCTTACTGCATTTCTTTGTAGTGATCAAAGATATGGTGGTAAGCGAGGCTACCTCTAATATCCTGTACAACTTATTGGCTAAATTAATAATCACATAGCGAGATCTAGACTCATATACAGCATGTCGCTTCCACAGCTATGGTTTTCCTAACAACACATCACAAACTTCAAGAGGAGCAACATCACACAGTACCTCATCCATGAAGAGATTGATGTTGTAAGAAAGGAAGCATTTTCGGTTGATGCAGAGATCTCGTCCTTGGTAAATTCATCCGATAGTGTATGGTTGTGGATGTGTTGTAGTCTTTAGGCTAGCCACTCCATGACCTCTGTTGAAATGAGCTTCTTTTGGCTCCCACTATTAACAATGAACTGCAACGAAGAACCCTTCACCCACATCTGTGAGTGGAAGAGGCATTCCCCCTCCTCTGGATCTTCAAGCTCAATCTTCTAGATCTTTGTGGTGGCCATGGTGGCACTGGGCTCTGCATCAATTATCTGCTTCCCTTTTTCATTCCCCTTATCGGGTTCTTATTCAAATTCAAAACGTGCATCTGATTCGGAGGCCTTCAGCTCGGCCACTAATGGCCCGACACTCACTTGTGTTGTGAGTGGAGCTCTTATGGAACTCACGCCATTTTCCCTTGTCCTTCTTTGTCTTCGTGGTGTTTTTATTTTCTTGTAGTTTCGGTGGATTGTCTTGGGTAGCCCCGCCTTGGCTTTATACTTTTCCCTATGGTTTGGGAGTGCCTTTTTCTTGCTTTAGATTCGTAGATCCAAAGCCCCACTTCTTCTTTTTAAAATTCTTCTCAATCTTGACAGTGTATCAATACACCGTGTCGAGCAAGGAAATGTCCAGGAACTCCATCTTGTCCTCAATGTACTTGTGTATATAGTCACAGTACTTGAGTACCAAATGTCGCTCAGTATCCTTGATACCCAGCTTTGTGCAAAGGGTATGGAAATTATTTGTGAAGTCTGGCACATCTTGGTCCCTTCCCTCTTGTAGTGTGGTCCACTTTATGTATTTATCTTCATAGCTCCTGACAGGGTAATATTGTCCCTTAATGACGTCTCAGAAAGAATCCCAAGTGGGTGCGACTGAAAATATCAAGTGCTCACTCTCGTATTTTTTTTCACAATAGGTTTCCCACCAATCCTTGACGTGTGGAGTAGCTTTAGGAAATGCAAAAGTAATATTTTCCCTATTGGAAAAGCCATGAACTAAAAAATATCCTTCCAATATATTTAACCATTTATCTACAGCGTTTGCATCTACCAGGCCCTCAAATATGGGAATATCGAAGTTAACTTGTACCTTAAAAGGAGTGGCACCTCCAAAGTGGTTGTTGGATGAAGATGTGCTGCCTATGGGTAGTCGTCGAAGGATCTAGGAAAATTTATCCATCATCGCTTTCCTCTGTCGCTCGAGGGATTCCTTGAGCAACATTTTGAAAGGATATCTTGCCCCCTCATCTTTATTTTCTTCTGCCATGGGATGTCATCGGGATTTGCGAGGCTAATCTTGCAACGGTTCAACCAGATCGAGCCCTAACTCCTTATATCCTGACCTCGTTGGGGACATGCACAGAAAAATAGAGAAAGAGAAGACTGCTCTGATACCACTAATCTGAACTTAAGCAAGAATGCAACAAATTATAGATATAATCATAAATACAAATATGCAGCAGAAAAACACTTCATTTCATTAATAGAAAAATATTGAATTATGCTTACAAATAGAATGGAAATAAGATAGCTCGAGCAATGGTAGCTTATCTCTGAGAAGAGATGTGGCAAATGCATGCCTCTGAACTGTGTTACAATGAGGATTAAGAGCCTATTTATTATTGAAAAACATGACAAACCCTAAAAAACCAAACCCTAACCCCAGAAGATGTAACACCAAGAGTTTGTGGGCCCATTGGGATTAGTTGGGCAGCCAACTTCTCGGGGTTGTAACTTGGTCATATATCTTCGTTTGGCGTGTACGATACCTTGTTGGAAAGGTCTCTCTGAGTACTATAGGTTTAGTCATAGGCCCTTTCCTTTGGCTACAGACTTGCAGCGGACCTCAAAAAAACATCATTTAGGGGGTCAAAACTGCTCCGGAAGTTCAGGGCATGAAAAACTGTTAAAAATAGTAAATGTTGAAATAAACAAGGAAACATATGAAACTGAGTAGAGGATCTAGGTGGAATAGGAAGGTGGCCACCAATATCCACATGGATCATTCTTCCCCCCTTAGGAAGCAATGGTCCCCATTATGTGCAAAGCCTCCATGAGGTGAGGAAATTTCTATTGAACTTGATCCGTGGTGAACCACTTGCCCTAGCGAAGGAGTTGGTATGCTTTGAAAACTCAATATAGTTGTATCCTCTGTTGGCGAGTGTTCTTGTTCTATGTATCAATGATTTGATCAGTTGTGGCATGTTCCATGCAGTTCGGGTTGAGCTCTGTTGGTGTGAGTTGTTCTACAATGTCGGATGTGTCCAACAATGGTGGAAAGTATGGCCAAAGGCGGTCTACATTGAACACTAGGTGCAGACCAAGGAATGGTGGGATGCTGAGCTAGAAGGGATAATCACTAATAGCCTTGGTGATGGTGTATGGCCCATATCGGAGCAGGCAAACCTTGCGGTGGGATCCAGCAAAGCGCTCCTTCTACAAATGTAGCCAAAAAAATTTGCCCACCTGGAACTTGTTCAGCACTCCATGTTGATCATGGTGTTGCTTGTACTTAGCATTAGCTCTGTCCAATATATCATGGACCTACTGGAGGACATGTTGAATGCACTCAAGGAAGTTGTTAGCGCTTTCGGCTTCGAACTGGATGTGAGTTGAATCTTCCTAACTAGCTGCAAATGGTATCACCACATCAATGGGACATAATGGCTGAAATCCCAGCCCTACCTGAAAGGGGTTGTGGCATGTTGAGCTGTGGAGACATCTGGTGTAGCTGTGTTGGACATAAGGGAGACTTTCATCCCACATGCGTGGATGCTTCGAGTTGTACATGCACAGAATGTGTACAATCATCCTGTTGACAACCTCTGTTTGACCATAAGTTTGGGGATGGAAATTCATGGACTTAGTAAGTTTTGTATCCAACATTGACCAAAGACTGGACCAAAATTCACTCAAGAATCTGTACCCACACTCGCTTAAACAAGATCTTAGCAGTGGCCTCTGATGTGATACTCGTCTTGCAAGCCACCATGATGGCCATCTTAGAGAATCTATCAATGACTACGAAAATGAAATCATTGTCGTGATTAGTAGAAGGAAGGCCTGACATGTAATCCATGGAGATAGATTCCCAAGGCCGACTAAGAGTAGGTAGAGAAGTGTATTAGCCTTGATTCTTGATGGTTGGTTTGGAAATGGTGTAGGCAGTACAAGATATAATGTACTTCCCAACAACCTTACGAAGTTTCATCCAATAAAAATATTTCTGCAATATCGCCATTGTTTTCTCTACTTCGAAATGTCTAGCAACCCGATAGTAGTGCGCCTCCCAAAACATATTGGCACGCTCGCTTGAAGGAACACAGATGTGTCCTAGGTGGCATAACAGTGCATCCTGAAGTTGAAAATTTTGAACTTGATTCCCTTCCAAGAGTGTTTGCTATGTGTTGCCAAATTCTCGATCATTCTTGTAAAGGTGTAGCCACCTCGAAGTCTCATGCCCACAAGAGTCGAGCTAGGTGATCAATGTCATGACCGGTGGTCAGCTGAGGTAATCAACAACATTATTGTTGTTTCCCTTCTTGAACTTAATGTTCAAATGGAACTTTTGTAGGTAGGTGGACCATTTATGATGGCGATCGTTCTGCAACTTCCCTTGTGTCTGTATGAACTGCATGGGTCAGTGGTATGTGTGGATGACCATTTCCTTCCCCATAATGTAATGCTTCCATTGATGGAAGGCCTACAAAATGGAATACATTTCTTTGTCGTAAATGGGATACTTTTGCACTATGTTTGAAAGTGTCTCACTGTGGTAAGCCATTAGATGCCCATGCTAAGTAAGAACCACACTAATAGCATACACTGAAGTGTTTGTCTCAATCTCAAATGGTTGTTGTAGGTCTAGTAATGTGAGCACTAGTGCAGAGCAAAGGCGATGCTTCAACTCAGAAATTGCCTATTGTTGGGTTTCAGACCAAAAAAAATTGCTTTCGCTCCGCCCTTGGTGACTTGACTTAAAGGCCAACTGATATGAGAGAACCCCAACATGAACCTGCAGTAGAAATTGGAAAGACCCAAAAAGTTACAAAGTTATGTTAGAGTGTGATGAGCCTCGGTATTGCAACAAGAATGTTGCAACTCCTGAGGCTACAAACTTTAATTATCAACCTGGGGTTCATACAAACTTAAGAGGTATCAGAACTATATGTGTAGCATACAATGTGTCATTCATTTTTTGTCGTGATGTAATGGAGTGCATGTACTGAAATCAAATCCTAAACTAATTGCAGAAAATGAACTACTCGAAATGGAAACCCTAACCTATTGCAAGAAATAAAGTACAAGGAAAGAAACATATTCTAATTGCATAAAGTTCATGAACTAAATATAAAATAAACATAACTTAACCCTATTTATCACATGTGATGAATTAAACTAACTGAGCATGGAATCTGATCTAGGGAGCATTAACTGTTGCATGCATGTGCTAATTAAGAAATAAAAAGAACTATTTTTCTTTATATTTTCATTTTATAAATGCAAATGTTAATCTTTCCTTATTCTTTGGCAGGGGAGACAGGTGTGGAGGAAGAGGGGTATAATGGTTTTTATGGCTTTGAGGTCAAGTAGAGGCCTAATCCCATCTTCAATGATGATTTTTCTCGATTCGGGCTCAAAACAGGCTACTACAGGATTTCTTACAGGATGTCTACAAGATGTACTAGTTCCCACATGATCCCCTGTTTTATTACAAGAACAGGCCGAAAACTTAGGAAGTGGTCTAGAAGATGGAATGGAGCTTGGAAAGGTGTGTAATGGAAGAATAGGGCATGGAGGTGGTGGACACTACCCACAACTCAAGCAAGGGCTTCAAGATGGGTAGATTTGCTCAATGGAAATGGCAATTTTTTCTTATAAAACAAGAATTCAGATTGAGATTTTATTGGATTTTGGCAACATGAGTGGATGAGGCGAACGAGATGAGGTATACTTCAAATGTGGAAGCTCCTACAACAACACACATTATTGTCTGCATCTATCCACAAATTCATCTATGCATGGGAAAGATTTATTAAATAATGGAAAATTACTAGTCTAAAATCCATAAATTCGAGAACTGGTGAGCTAGTAAATCTATCAAATGCCTAACCTAATCAAGTTAAAATGCAATGGAGTAAATTTTATTATTTAACATAATGTTTTTTGGATCTAATGCAAGTGGAATAAACTTAATCGAAGTTTGTTAGCATGCTCCAAAAATAGCAAAAAATTATTGTTCTTTGCTACAAAGGAGTTCCAGAAATCTAAAGTTGGGAATAAGAAAACTAATCCAAGTAGCTCAATGATTGCTATGACATTACAAATATTTTGAAAGGATGAAATGATGCTTTTGATCATGCAGAAGAACTTACATCAACCATTTAACCCAATCCTACAACAAGAAATCATTAATACTAAATGCAGAAATAGAAAGAAAGAAGAACAAGAGATGCATGTGAATAAGAAGTGAAAAAAAAAAAAAAAATGATACAAAAGGGCTCTAAGGCTCCTGGGATAGCCAAGCCTAAGGAAACTTAGAGTCCTATGGAGGAGACCAAGACTTAGAAGCTGAACATGACACCAATCTTCATTATTTCCATCAATACAATTACATCCTTGCAAGAAAATACATTGGAGCTGCAAAAATACGAGTTCTCTCCACAAGAAGACTAATCAAAATCTCCCCCCTAGAGGAAAATTCGACTTAGTTACGCCGTAAGGCGTTTCCATTTGAAATGAACTCCCCTAAAACGCCTTTCTGTCTTAATGTTAACCATCAGATCTATTGTTAGACGATGAAACCATTATCTACCGTCCGATTATCTGCCGGTATGTCTACCCACTTGGTCTGTCGTGTACACATCCAACTCACTATCGGGCGAAGTTCAGTCGTTTCCTTCTTTGTGCTTCTTCCTCTCCCGGTGGCTGAGCGTTTCTTCGCTCTCCATCACAGCCCCTCTTCAACTGCCCTGCAGACTCCGCCGCAGATATAAGCCCACTGCACAATCTCGCATTCTTTTCTCTGCGTTGCTTTCCAGCATTAACAAGAAAGTCATAGCAATCGTCACCAGGGGAAGAGGCAACGATCACATGATCGACCCAGTGGTGCAGCTGATGGCCCATGTTATTAACAACGAGGATTCCCATCACATTCTGCAAATTGACTTGAGGCCTCTGGAGATCGTTCTGCAAGATATTGCGGCCATCTTCCGAGATCAACAGACAGCGTCCCCAGAGATCGTGAAGGTTTGGTTGCAATTGCTGCTAAATTCTCTTGCAGAGGCAAAACGCGTACTTGATCGCTCGGGACGGCGCCAACGTTGTCTTGACTGTGTTGTGAACAATCCCTGGAGACCCTCTAAACAAATTAGAGAGTACTGGAACAAATTGTTTAATGATCGGCTCTACCATGCCTTTCAAAGCGATTTGCTAATGTTGGTGACTTCTCTGCAGTTTCTTTCATCAAAGCCGTTGGTTAAAGAAGTTGCGTTGCTTCAGGGTGTTGCTGCCTCTGGGTTTGTGGGTTCGGGTATTATAGATGCTCAAGCCCAAGCGGAGAGGTGGCTTAACGAAGGCGACAGAGTTCACCTGATTGGTGTTTATGGCATGCCCGGTGTTGGTAAAACATCTCTCCTCAAAACGATCTGCCACAAATATAGGGAGGTCTTCAGAATGATTTGGGTCAGAATTCCTGAGGATTATAATATTTCTGACTTGCAGCATGCTATTCAAGCTCAAATAGGGAGAAGGTCGAATATCTCAAGGAAGAGAAATTTTGTCTGGTATTAGATGACTTGTGGAGTCGGCTCGATCTGCAAGAACTAGGCGTGGCATTTGGGGATGGAAAAAACAGTAAAGTCCTGTTCTCTACTTGCAGGAAGGATCTGATTGGAGAAATGGGCGCAGAGGAGTCCATTGAAATACAACCCCTCCCTAGAGATGAAGGTTGGATGCTGTTCCGCAGAGTGGCTTTCAAAGACGACCAAGTTTCTATGGATATAGAAGCGCGTGCGAGGCAAATTGCTGACCAATGCAGAGGTCTTCCTTTGGCCATCAATGTAGTGGCCACAGCAATGATTGGGAAAACCAGTGTACATGAATGGGATATTTGTTTGTATTCTGTGTGGAAATGGAAGCACCGGCAAGCGTTTGGAGTTTAACCCTTTAAATGTGACAGGTATCATAGTCACCAAACAATTCAATTCATCCAGTCACTGATAATGTGGATTCGCCATCATAAATTAATTAGTATAGAACTCTTCCATAGTATAATATATTGAATCTGTCACTAAATTACGATGTTAGCTCATTGGAAATGAGTAGATTCTTTAGGGTTTTATAAATTATGGTGGTCGTTCATGGCGAATGGATTGTTTAGGTCACGTTGATCCTTAATTTCAGATCTAAAGTAAAATTACAATAGAAGAATCTAACAACGTGAAAATGAATACTTAGGTGAACACGATAGAAAACCCTAATGATTGGCTCCACAATCAAAATCTGGTGGAGTTGCAAGTATGCTTAAACTCCCGGCCTCAAGATGGCATAATGGGAGCCTGGTCGGAGATGAGGCACTTAGTGTTGTACTACAGATCGCATAGCTGGATCACTGAGAATTTCCCTCATGACATGCAAGACATGAAGAAGCTACAGAGTTTTGTGTTTTTCTGGTATGCAGTGCCAACTTTCCCAAATTACAAGTTTGAACATCTTGAAATGGAAAAATTGATTCACTGCGATGGGATAAGGGAACTCTCTGCATTGGAGTGGTTACCAAATTTGAAGTTTCTAAAGTTGTATGATAATTTTTGTTTGTCTGTGTTGGGGATAGGGACTAGGGTTCCAAGTGGGTACTCAAGGTTAGAAAAGCTGGTTCTCACAGATCTACGGTACTTAGAGAGTCTGGCTGGACCATCAAACACGGGAGTGTGGGATGAAAGAACGCTACCACACCTCCGTGTCCTGAAGATACGTGAGTGTCCACGTTTGAAAAGATTACCCATTGGAATGGAAAAGCTGAGGAATTTATGTGCATTAAGAGGCGAGCGACAGTGGTGGGAAGGAAAACCCATTGGACAGTGGTGGTCGGAAAGAATATTGTGGGAAAATGATAATATGAAAGCCAAGCTTGAGAAAATATTTGTACCATTGCCAAGACGGATTGTATGATTGTAAAGGAGAGATAAGTGTTGTTTTTCAAATTTTCAATCAAATGAATGAATCAGATATGATTTGTAAATTGTACATGATGGTTAAATGAATCCATATGGTTTGTCGGTTTGGTATTTATTTAGTTTATTAATTATATATTTTAAAATGTGCTTTTAAACTTATATTTCTAAATTATATTTTTTAATTTTGCATAATTAAAATGTATTTTTTTATAATTATAAAAGTTAAACGCTTTTAAATTTATATTTCTAAATTATATTTTTTAATTTTGCATGATTAAAAATGTGCTTCTTTATAATTATAAAGGTTAAGCTTTTATATGATAATTAAATATTTTTTTTTGGATCTCATTTGTTGTGAGGTTTATAATTTTATATACTTCTGGTTTTATAACATTACCAAATTTCCAAATTAATTGTTTTGTGTTTAATGTATTACTCATGTCAAATATTTTCTAATGATTTTTGGCATTGTTTGGTAAAAATGGGCTAAAGCTTGTTTTCCTATAATTGCAATTATTTTTGGAGCCATTTCTACAAATTCTTCCCATATTGTCATGGTTGTTTCAATTGCAATCTAGAGTTTTCACATTGTTTGATAAACATAATGGGCTGATTTTTGGAGTCGTTTTTACAAATTCTTCCATTATAGTCATCCTTGTTTCAATTGTAATCTAGATTTTTTGCACTATTCAGTAAAATTCTTGTAATTGCAACCGTTTCTTGAGTCATTTTTACAAATTCTTCCCCTATTATCATAATTGTTTCAATTACAATACATAGTTTTCACACTATTTGGTAAAAATGGGCTCAAGCCTATTTTCCTCTAGTTCCAACACTGTTTGGAATCATTTTTACTAATTCTTCCCTTATTGTCATCATTGTTTCAATTGATTTTTATAAATTCTTCCCCTATTGTCATAATTGTTTCAATTACAATATATAGTTTTCACACTATTTGGTAAAAATCGGCTCAAGCCCATTTTCCTCTGGTTCCAGTCGTGTTTGGAATCATTTTTACAAATTCTTCCCCTATTGTCATGGTTGTTTCAATTGATTTTTACAAATTCTTCCCCTATTGTCATAATTGTTTCAATTACAATACATAGTTTTCACATTATTTGGTAAAAATGAGCTCAAGCCTATTTTCCTCTAGTTCCAATAGTGTTTGGAGTCATTTTTACAAATTCTTCCCCTATTGTCAATTCCTCCTGCTTTTGGAACTTCACGGCAGAAATACATTGCACATTTCTTCTCAAACCATCTAACATTTTTCTAGGACCAATTTTTTCAGTCTCATTGCCCACAGTTTCCTGTAGACACTTTGTGGATCGACTTGAACTGTTTAACGACGTATCAGAACCAAACTTCTCAGTACTCTTTTTAATAGTTTCCTCCCTCTTTTCGGGATAAACTGTAGAAGACCATCTCACACCACTGTCCAACTGATTCCATCTTTTGCCCAAAGCAGTTCTCTCTGCGCCATTTTCAAATGATCCTTCCTGCTTTTCCAATTCTAAAGCACAAATTCAGTTTAGCCTTCTGTTCTTGGATTCTAATGTAGAAATCCAATTCAGCCTGTTCTTCCATCCATTCAACGATGTATCTAAGTAGGACTTCTGGCATGTTCCTTTCTCACACAACAATGACTCTTTCTTAACATTTTCCTTCTGCGCAAAGCCGGTGAAATTATCCCACTTGTCCTCGAACTCCAATTGTTCAAATCCCTTTCCGGCATTCTCTTTCTCTGCAGAACACGATGTCTGTTTCCCAACTCTTCCCCCAATTGTTCTTTTTGCATAACATGATTTCTCCTTCCAAACTACTCCTAACCCAGACACTGTCCCGGAGACATCCGAAGATCTTAATATTTCCCTTCTCTTTGATCCCTTAGCCCTTCTGCGTCTATCTTCTATCAAGAAACTCAACATCTCCTGAAGCTCCCCGCTTGGCTCGTAACCCTGCAACCCTCCAATACATGCTTCTTCTTCCTCCTCCTCTTCTTTTTCCTCCCCCCATCCCAAACATCTGCAAATCCTGTCCTGGACTGGATATATAACACCAACACACTTTTTCTGTATGTGACAACCATTATTCCCTACAACTCTCCTATACCTAGAGCTACAGATCACGACAGACTGTCTCAACCCACATGAAACTTTTAAACACGGTGAAAAAGAGTGAATGCCAGCTGATGTTGGGGTTTGTTGTTGTAAAAAATGGTTGCAGCAACAGTCATTCAGATAACAGTCTATACTTCTTCCCCTCCTCAAACTTGTAGTTGAGCTTATATGCATATACATTTTAGCTTCATAGGGGATTATATTCAATCAAAATTTCTACCAATATGGAATCTTATGAAACTGAAAGGGATCAGTACAAGCAAAAGGCGTATAATGAATATAGACGTGAACTTACATTGAACTGCTTCTGGTTGATAACCTTCAACGCCCAGAGAAGCTTTAATTGTTTTCTTCTACAACCCATAAACATTTAATATCTATTCACATTTTCCAATGCAGAACAATTGATCATAGCACTGTTGATGATAGATGCATCGTATATATGACCTTTTTTCCAGGACATGGATTACGACTTTAGACTTGTCGAAAGTCTCAGATTAGTTGATGGGTTCTGTTTGAAATGACTTAATAGCACAGATTGTGATTCAGTCATTTTTTTTCCCATTTTTCCAAAAATTCAGCAGTTGCTGCAGAAATGTAACTTAAAAGGCGAATTTTCTCATTTTCATTGCACAGTGACTTTTTGCTGAGCTTTTACCCAGTTAATGATTTCAAACCCTTGCTGTTTTTTTGCTGAGTCCAAGTAGTGCAACACTATAACAGATATCTGAAACATACATAAATGCTTCTTCCTTAGTAGTGTTCCTTTTCCCTAAGGCATGGAACCATAGGAAGGTTTGGCTCCTATTAGGTGATAGGGTCCCAAATTGTGGGTGTTAGGGTTTCCAGACCTGCTGGGTTTGACCCACCCATGGGGGTGAAAGTCGGGTTGCCTGCTGAAACACATGGATTCAAATTGGTGGTGAGTCAAACTTGATGTCAACAAGTTTAACTTGCTATGAATAACTCGACCTATGAGTACTTAGTGGGTTGTTCATGGGTCAACACTGTCCCGGAGACTTCCGAAGATCTTAATATTTCCCTTCTCTTTGATCCCTGAGCCCTTCTGCGTCTATCTTCTATCAAGAAACTCAACATCTCCTGAAGCTCCCCGCTTGGCTCGTAACCCTGCAACCCTCCAATACATGCTTCTTCTTCCTCCTCCTCTTCTTTTTCCTCCCCCCATCCCAAACATCTGCAAATCCTGTCCTGGCCTGGATATATAACACCAGCACACTTTTTCTGTATGTGACAACCATTATTCCCTATAACTCTCCTATACCTAGAGCTACAGATCACGGTAGACTGTCTCAACCCACATGAAACTTTTAAACACGGTGAAAAAGAGTGAATGCTAGCTGATGTTGGGGTTTGTTGTTGTAAAAAATGGTTGCAGCAACAGTCATTCAGATAACAGTCTATACTTCTTCCCCTCCTCAAACTTGTAGTTGAGCTTATATGCATATACATTTTAGCTTCATAGGGGATTATATTCAATCAAAATTTCTACCAATATGGAATCTTATGAAACTGAAAGGGATCAGTACAAGCAAAAGGCGTATAATGAATATAGACGTGAACTTACATTGAACTGCTTCTGGTTGATAACCTTCAACGCCCAGAGAAGCTTTAATTGTTTTCTTCTGCAACCCATAAACATTTAATATCTATTCACATTTTCCGATGCAGAACAATTGATCATAGCACTGTTGATGATAGATGCATCGTATATATGACCTTTTTTCCAGGACATGGATTACGACTTTAGACTTGTCGAAAGTCTCAGATTAGTTGATGGGTTCTGTTTGAAATGACTTAGTAGCATAGATTGTGATTCAGTCATTCTTTTCCCATTTTTCCAAAAATTCAGCAGTTGCTGCAGAAAAGTAACTTAAAAGGCAAATTTTCTCATTTTCATTGCATAGTGACTTTTTGCTGAGCTTTTACCCAGTTAATGATTTCAAACCCTTGCTGTTTTTTTGCTGAGTCCAAGTAGTGCAACACTATAATAGATATCTGAAACATACATAAATGCTTCTTCCTTAGCAGTGTTCCTTTTCCCTAAGGCGTGGAACCATAGGAAGGTTTGGCTCCTATTAGGTGATAGGGTCCCAAATTGTGGGTGTTAGGGTTTCCAGACCTGCTGGGTTTGACCCACCCATGGGGGTGAAAGTCGGGTTGCCTGCTGAAACACATGGATTCAAATTGGTGGTGAGTCAAACTTGATGTCAACAAGTTTAACTTGCTATGAATAACTCGACCTATGAGTACTTAGTGGGTTGTTCATGGGTCAACAATTTTTGACCTGTGGACTTGTCAAAAAACTCGCCACCTTCTTTTATATATCTGAGAGACTGAGTTTCTTTGCTTCATTTTCTTCTCTGTTTTTCCCTGATTTCTGCTCATCTCTCCTTAAGTTTTAGCTTACCTGATTTGAACTCACTTTTTTGCCTCTGCCAAGTTTTTTGTGAGCTGAGCTTGGTAACTGTAATGTTTGGTCCCATCTAGGCATTTGTGTGATCTAGTGCACATCCTCCTTAGCACTCATCATTTACAATTCAGGTGACAGGAAGCATGAGAACACACCAATACAAACGTGGGAGTCCTTGCACGGATGCTGCATCAAGTTCTCTTTGTTGATTATAGTAGATGAATAGATGTGAAAATTTTCTCTGCTACATTTGCATGTATGTGCATCATTGCTTTGTTTCATTTCTCCATGCTGTTAGGAGTCAGGCTTTAGGTTTTGGATTCTCAGCATATTATAGATATGCTTTCATCATGATTTTCCAGGAACTCCTTTAGTGCTTGTACTTTGTATTCTCACGGATGTATTTAGCAGTCCCATTGACCTATTTGCTGTTATTTGTTGGACATCAATAAAACTATCTTATCATATCTCTCCATCTGGACATAACTTGGTTTTTAAATCTGGAAGGAAAACAGGTTATTAATTGATTTGGCAATATATATAATTTCATTGTGGCTTCTTCAATGCAGTGGTGCAAATATCTCTGATTGGTAAAGAGAAAAAACAAAGTAGAGACCTTGTTGTTGCTCAGGACTCACTATATATTTCTCCTGATATTTCCAGTTTCTCCCAAGATTTTCAGGTTGTCAATGATATATTAAGAATTCCTCAGTTCCAAGTTTATTCTTGCTGATATTTTCGGATAATTTTCAATATTTCCCCTGGTATTTCCAATGAGTTTTTATTTGGACCCTTCGCAATATATTCCCTGAAACGTTATTTGCGCTAATGCTTCAATGTGTGTTTTTTAATGATCTAAAAGATGATGTGAAATTGGTTGGGAGTCAATTCAACCGTTATATTGTTGCCATTGGTTAATTGGTACTTTTGTGATTCTTAATTCATACCATGCCTTTATAAATAACCAAATTAAACTATTTTGCATTGCATCTACTTGGCGTGATCACTAACATAAGATTTGATCTTGGGTCCCATGTTGCGTGAGAAATTTAAAATGGACAAATGCATCTTTCCTCAGTCACAAGCCCTAAGTAGAATACAGAAAGTTGAATTATCAAAGTCTAGAGACAACGTGTTCCCCTGATTGTTTCTATCTAAAAACATTCCTAGAAAGGAAATAGCCAGTAATTAGGGGGAAATGTTATTCCCACCAAAATATCTAAAAAAAATAAAAATAAAAAAAAATAATTAAAAAGGAAGGGGTTCTTCAGTAAATCATTGCCCTGTGCTGTTGATGAGAAGAGGAATTTGTGATACTTGTATTTGTATAAGTAATAGATATGTACAATCAAACCGCTCTTCAGCAGATATATGACACGAAAATGTTGCTTCTTTAGCACAATTTTTTCTCCCATAGGCTATGGAACTGCAGGAAGGTTAGACTCTGTGAGTTGACAGAGCCCTATGTTTTCTGCATCCCCTTTAGCCATTTGTTGTATGATTTAGGGCACTTACTCCCCAGGAATCATTAGTTACAACCTACATTCCGAGAAGTACTAGACCAATGTTGTCCTTACAATATATTGGTTTTTCACAGGTGAAAATGTGTGGAAATCCTTGAACTGATGCCATATTAGTTGTGATTTATTTAGGTTACTGGCATTTTATGACTTAGCCAATGGAAAAAAAAACATATAATTATTTTGTTATTTTAATTGTAATTTTTATTAATATAAAGGTGTATGTTTTTATTGTTTTTTATTATAATTTAATTATATTTAAATTAATCAAAGTAGTTACTTTGTGGTTTTTAGTGAACGTTAACCACCATCATCATCAAATGTGAGAACTAGTTTATATTTTTCAAAATTCAATATTAAATTAACGATAAAGAACAATAATATGAAAACTAGTTTATACTTTTCAAAATTGAATAATTAAATTAAACAATAAAAAATAATAATTATGCTTTTGCTTAAATGTAAAGACTAATTCATATTTTTTAAAATTCAATAATTAAATTAATATTAGGTAAAAAATGCTAATTATACAACTTTGTTCAAAATAATATACACTTTACCAAAGTTATTAATATATATGAGTTAATTGTGACTGCTTAAATTGATGTAGTTCACATATGAATGAAAGGATGGCGGGATCATAATAAGGATTTAGATTTATTAACTAATTTGTGAAGTTTGTAGAATTGTATGACACTTCTATACTTATGTTTTTAATAGATATCGATTTATTAGTTGTTAAGCTAAGTTTGTCAAAAATGCATGTCACCTCTCAACTTATCCATTTATAGACATAATGATATAGATTGTTACATTACTTTTATTTTGATCATTGTCTTATTAGTGAGGTGTTGCTTTTCTTTTGAAATTAACCTTAAGAAAAGTAAATGTGATGCCAATAATCAGAGGGATCTTAATAAGAAATTTAATATTCCAAGAAGAGGAGGTAGTAGTAGATTCTAATAAATTAGCAATGCAACAACATAAATGTTTGCAACAAATTTAGAGAGATCCACCTTGTTGAATAATGCACACACTACATGGATAATGGATTTCCGCACTTTATGCCTTACGGTGTTTCCTTTGCAACATCTGGTGCAAATGCTAGTTATAATCCATTCATCTAATAACAATATCATAAGGTACTAACAAAAGACCTTATAGTAAAGTCAAATTTTCTTTTTAAAAATCAACTTATTAATATAAATATTTTTCTCAGAAAACTAAATGTTTCGCATTTTAAATAAATACTCCATCCATCATGCTAAACAAATCAACCATTAACCACTTTTCCCTAATTTATTTTTAAAGAATACATGGACTTTTATAACACACTCAAATTTTTCAGATTTGCAGAAAATCGCTAATGGTTATCAATTATCAATCAATAATTATGTTGCATTTGAACCCACCGCCGAACTGTTAATATCGCGTCGAGGGATTGTATTACAAAGGTAAAAGAGAGTATGAAAATAAACTGTTCTTCGATAAATTCGCCAGCCTCTCCCAAAATTCTCAGAAAATTATCTTGCGTCTATCTTCCGAACTTTTAAGGAATGTTAATTTTCCCAGCAAAAATTCTTATGCTCCGACCTTAGCTCAGTTGGTAGAGCGGAGGACTGTAGTAAGAGAAATGATCTTAGTTGTCATCCTTAGGTCGCTGGTTCGAATCCGGCAGGTCGTATGTGAACAATGTATTGCTCTGTTAGGTTTGTGCCTTTTAGTGGTTGTCATCCTCGGGTCGCTGGGTCGATTCCGGCTAGAATAATTAGCTTGTGCTTTTTGCAGTTGCCATACTCAGTTAGGTCGCTGGTTCGAATCCGGTTAAACTATTTAGGAAAATTCAAATTAAATTGTTATATATTTTCGAAGTGTGTAGGATTTTTTTTTTTTAATCAATTAATCCTCGGTTAGGTCGCTGGTTCGAATCCAGTTAAAATAAATAGGAAATTTTAAAAATTAAATAAAATTGT
>APFE030034841.1:3404-37260 GCA_000404065.3 Pinus taeda | reverse complement strand
AAATCCTGCAAGGTCTGCATCATCCAAAGGAGTTGAGTGCAAAAAGATGCAGCTGCCACATATTCTGCTTCAGCTGTAGATAAGGCAATTGAACTCTATTTCTTGCTGAACCAGGACACTAATCTGGAACCCATAAAGAATGCTCCACCACTTGTGCTCTTCCTGTCATCCGTGCTTCTGGCCCAATCTGCATCTGTATAAGCATGAAGTGTGAGATCTGTATCTCTAGGATACCATAAGCCATAGTTTTGAGTCCCTTGAAGATATTTGAAAATTCTCTTCACTGCTTGAAGGTGAGTTTCCTTTGGATTTTCCTGAAATCTTCAAACTATTCCCACTGCATGCATGATGTCTGGTCGGGTACCTGTCAAAAAAGTAGACTTCCAATAATGGATCTATAGGTTGGCTGATGTACGACTGTTGATTCATCATTTGCACTAAGACTGCATCCTGTAACCATGGGGGTACATACTGGTTTCGCATCTTCCATGCCATATTTCTTCAAAATCTGGTTGAGGTACTTGGTTTGAGATAAGAAGATACCACCTTCATTCTGTTGGATTTGCAATCCAAGAAAGTATGTCAGTTCTCCAAGTAAAGACATTTCGAATTCTTTTTGCATCACCAAGGCAAAGCTTTGACTCATAGATTCTTCATTGCTCCCAAAGATAATGTCATCTACATACACAACAAGTATTAGCAATTTGTTATTTTCTATTTTAACATAAAGATTGTTATCTGCTGATCCTTTTGAAAAGCCTTATTGATGAAGATATTTGTCCAACCGGTATTACCAAGTCCTTGGAGCTTGTTTAAGACCATAGAGAGCCTTTTTCAGTCTGCATACAAGATTTGGATTATTCCCAAGGATGAAACCATCTAGTTGCTCAATGTACACTTCTTCTTCTAAGTCCCCATTCAGAAAGGATGATTTCACGTCCATTTGAAAGACTTTGAACTTTTGAAAGCTTGAGAGAGCAAGGAACATATGGATGGCCTCAAGTCTAGCAACCGGAGCAAAAGTTTCTTCGAAATCTATCCCTTCTTGTTGAGCATACCCTTTACAAACAAGTCTAGCTTTGTTTCTAATAAATTCCCCATTCTCATTCAACTTGTTCTTGAAGATCCATTTTGTCCCGATGACATTCTTATCTTTTGGTCTAGGAACCAACTCCGAAGTGTTGTTCTTTTCAATTTGCTCAAGTTCTTCATCCATTGCCTTGACCCAGCTTTCATCTTTGCATGCTTCTTTTACATTTTCTGGCTCAGTGGAGGAGACAAATGCCAAGTAGCTTGAAGCTTCTACAATTGTTCTTATAGTTTGAATACCTGCTTCCTTCTGTCCCAAAATCTGAGATTCAGGATGATCTTTTTTAACATACCTAGATGGAGTCTTTTCTTCTATCCTTTCTTGTTCCTCTAGTGACACTTGAGGTTCTTCTTCATCATCTGTTTGATTTGGAGAGTAGTCTTCATCTTCTTCAATATCTTCATGATTTACTTGCCTGGGGATGTATCCTTTTTCATCAACCACTACGTCAATGTTGTCAAAAATTCTTCCAAGTCTTTTGTTATAGCATTTATATACTTTTCTATAGGGAGAATATCCAAGGAGAATTCCTTCATCTGCTCTAGGTTCAAGTTTGCCAAGATGTTCATCCGTATTCTTAATATAGCATTTGCTCCCAAAAATTTTGAAATGCTTTACCGAAGGAGTTTTACCATACCATATCTCATGTGGAGTTTGAGTGCTGTTCACTCGGACATTTGTTTTGTTGAGAATAACAACTGCAGCATATGCAACTTCACCCCAGAAAGTTGCAGGAGTTCCAGACTCATCAAGCATAGCACGAGCCATTTGTTGTACTGTTCTGTTCATTCTTTCCACAACTTCATTTTGCTGAGGAGTTGTAGCTATAGAGAATTCTCTTCTTATCCCATGTTCTTCACAGAAATCGAAAAATTCATTTGAGGTAAACTCCCCACCTCTGTCAGATCTGAGGCACTTAATTTTGTGACCTGATTCATTTTCAAACAAAGCTTTGAAGGATTTGAATTTTTCGAATGCTTCATCTTTGTGCTTCATAAGTCCTAACCAGACAAACCTGGAGAAATCGTCAATGAATAATATTAAGTATTCTTCTCCTCGAGGTGTTCTTTTCCTGAAGGGACCGCATGTATCTGTATGTACTATCTCAAGAGGCATGCTAGCCAATCCTTCCTTCTCTGGAAAGTTAGTTCTGGTTTTTTTTCCAAACTGACATTATTTGCATATGGTATTGTTAGGAATTTTGATATCTGGAAGATCGCGGACTGCCTGATATTTGCATGCTTTCCTTATTTGTGAAAAGCTTAGATGCCCCAACCTTCGATGCCATAACCAGTGCTCATCATCCTTGCTCAGATAGCATTGTTTTTCTCCTTCTTCAAATATGTATAGATTGTTTGGAGTTATTTTACCTTTGATCACTGTTTTACCTGTATCAAGATCACGAACAAGACATCCATTTGATCTGAATATCACCTCAGTTCTTTGATCACACATCTAGCTGACACTTAGAAGATTATGCTTCAATCCATCAACATACAAAGCATTTCCAGCCTTGAACTTTTCTTTTAACTGAGCAATGCCTTTCCCTTTTATAGTTGCAGGAGTATCATTTCCAAAAGAAACTTTCTTTCCCTTTTCTAGAGCAGAGTAAGACTCAAGTTTTTCTTTATCACCTGTCATATGCTTCGAACATCCACTGTCAATGTACCATAGATTTTCTTGTCCCTTTGCATAAAATACTATCCCACATCTTTTTGTTTGTGGTTACTTTATCTTCCATGTTTTGGTGCTTGAGGCTTGTTCCTTTCTCTGCTGAAACCTGCTCCTGCATTCAGAGTCTTCATGACCAAAGTTATTGCAAATAGAACATTCAACTTCATTTTCAAGAACCGAAAAGTTGTTATAGGTCCTTTTTTTAATCCCGGTCATACTTCTTTGTTTTTGAGCTTCCCTAGTCATGATTGTTTTATATGCAACACATTGAGCTGCTTTGTGACCAAAGTTATGGCAAGAAAAGCATTGTCCATTGAAAAAACTTCTACGGTTATCGAATCTAGCAGCCAATTGATTGTAATTTCTCTTGTCATCTATTCTTGAACCGAATTGAGAAGATTTTACCTGTGCCTGGTTGTAGCTTTTGTTCACCCTTAAGATGGATTGCCCCTGATAGTTTCTGTTTGCAATTCATCCCTGTTTTACCTTATGGTCTTCATTGTGCTTTTGCTCATTTCTTCTTGCTGCATCAAAATAACTTTTTGAGGTGGATGCTTGAGAATTTTATCCATTATAGCCCAAACCTGTCTTGTTTAGAGGAGACCGCTGCACATTGATAATCTCATCCAAAGTTTCAGATCCTTTGACAAACTTAAGATTAATAGCTTTTGTTTTCTCAATCTCTTTTCTAAGACCAACAATTTCACCTTCTAATTTTTCAATATGTCTTTCCTTTTCATCAATTTGAAATTGTAGAGTATCAATGATCATATTCTTCTCTTCTATACATCTCTTAAGTTTAGTAATTTCTTCATGAAAGTAATCCACATCTATAGCATCCATATAATCATCATCTTCAAATGCCATTAACAATTTATATTCATTACCTCGTTCATCTTCATCATTGTTTGATAGACCATCAATATCTTCATGAGTGTAGTAGCTTTTCTTAATTGCACTTTGTTTCTTGTTCCATCTAGCAGGTTCCTTTCCTTTATCCTTATAAGGACATTTTGCAGCATAATGACCTACTCTTCCACAAGCAAAGCATTTAAAAGGTAACTTACCTCTGAACCTTCCAGAACCCCCTTGAAGATTTCTGACAAAATTTGATTCTTCTTCTTCTTCTTCTGGTACGTGACTTGCTTCATAATAATCTCCTTTTCCTGACGCCTTGAAGGCAGCTTCTCTTCTATCTGAGGGACCTCCCTTTCTCATTTCATAAGCAGTTAGAATTCCATGCAGCTGAGACATAGTAAGAATTCGTAGATTTTCCTTTTCTTCTATTGCAGATACTTTAGATTCAAACTTGGGGGACAATGATCTTAGAAGCTTTTCAACCACAATAGCCTCTTTTATTTCTTCACCCAAATCTTTCATGCAATTAACAATCTCATCTACCCGAAGAAAGTAGTTAGGCACATTTTCATCATTATACATCCTGAGATTCTCATATTGAATCCCGAGAGTTTGAAGTTTAACACACTTTACCTGTTCATCTCCTTCGTAGCTCAAGACAATCTTGTCCCATATTTCTTTTGCTGATTTATATTGCATAACCTTCACAAATTCTATTTGAGATAAGCATCCCAACAAAGTATTGACTGCTTTAGCATTTGTTTCATATTTCTTCTTTTCGGCCACATCTGTAGGAGTAGCTGAAGGAAAAGTGTATCCTGTCTCTATGATATCCCAAACATCTGTACCAAGAGATTGAAGATATGCAGTAACTCTTACCTTCCAATAATTGAAGTTTGTCCCAACAAAAATTGGTGGCCTGATAGATGCTTCCCTCTCGTAGTTGCTCATGATGAAAGATCTTCCTTCAAGCGATCAAGCTTCTTCAGAAGGACCTGCTCTGATACCAATTGTTGAAAATAATACTGAGAGGGGGGGTGAATCAGTATTATCTAGTTCTTTACCAAATCTTCCTTATTTATACTTTGAATTATTTTTGCATACCAATACCATAAATAATGAGCATGAACCAGAAAAGCAGAACGTCACATCAAAGAACACCAGATATAAGGTGGAAACCCAATGTGGGTGAAAACCACCTGCTGCAATATGTCTCTATCTTCTTTCAAATTAGAAACTCCTTTTACAATGGTCTTGTACTGGTGCAGTCCTTTACCAGTACGCAGGCTGAAACCTGCAGAGAGCTACAACTCTCTCTCATTTTCCAGTCTCTCCTGGAAGAGAGCTACAACCCCCTACTTCTTTTCTTTCAAGGACCACTTTCCATAAATTTTCAAACTGGATCCATAAACATCAAATGATCATCAAGTACCAGTAAGTCACCCAGATAACTAAATCCACAATAACAGTAAAAAAATCAGTCAACAAAATATCTTAAGACAGATACGCAATTTCCTTTTCTTTGGCCTGCGTTGCTACACACTTCATCTTCTATGGCGCCGCGCACCTCCGCAGCTACGCTTTCTGTGGTGCCTCCTCACTGCGCCTTTGGTGGCGCCTCTGTGGCATCTCCTATGGCTCCTCCGTACTGCGCCTTCTGTGGCACCTTCGCACTGCGCCTTCTGTGGCACGTCCGCACTGCGCCTTCTGTGGCGCCTCTATGGCATCTCCGCATTGTACCTTCTGTGGCGCCTCTGTGGCATCTCCACACTGCGCCTTCTATGGCACCTTCATACTGCACCTTCTGTGGTGCCTCCGCACTGCGCCTTCTGTGGCGCCTCTGTGGCGTCTCCGCACTGCTCCTTCTATGGCGCCTTTGTGGCGTCTCCGCACTGCGCCTTCTGTGGCATCTCCGCACTGCGCCTTCTGTGGCGCCTCTATGGCGTCTCCGCACTGTGCCTTCTGTGGTGCCTCTGTGGCATCTCCGCACTGTACCTTCTGTGGCGCCTTCACACTGCGCCTTCTGTGGCGCCTCCGCACCATGCCTTCTGTGGCGTCTCCGCATTGCGCCTTTTGTGGTGTCTCCACACTGCGCCTTATGTGGCGCCTCTGCACTTCCACAGATGCAGTGCTTGAGAGATCACCCTTCACAGATTCGCTCTCACTTCACTTTCATATAGATCGAGCTTTTGAAATAATAACCCAATATTTCAGATCTTAAGATATTCAACCCAAAAGCATACCCAAGCCAAATGATCTCCTTTGCTTTATATAGGTAAGCTCTTCCTCAAATCATGGACCAATACCACGGGCCAAAACCATAGGATCAAAAACTGTGGGACTAATACCATGAACCAACCATGAAAGTGCATGAACTTTTCTCCACATGAAATAAACTTTTCTCTGCATAAAATTCCATGAACTTTTCTCTACATGAAATAAAATTTTCTTTGCATAAAATTTCGTGAACGTTTCTCTACATGAAGTAAACTTTTCGCTGCATAAAATTCCGTGAACTTGAAAATAACTTTGCTGCACTATAATTTATCATCTGAGTGATTTGCCATCAAGGAAAACACTTGTCTCATAATGCCAACATAACTATGTTAGTTTGTTTCATCACGGCTTAGTGAATGTGCTAGTTTTCCATCAATTATCAAAACCAAATATGTCTTGGGATGATTTTGCAAGTTCATATTTTCCTCCATATTCTTCATCTAGGTGTAGTGATGAAACAACACCTTCAAGCTCACTATTGCAGCAAGAGGTTGCTTCTTCAAGAAGACCAACCAAGAGGAAAGACATGGAAGAAGTGTCACAGACATATTCCAAAGGTGATAGGCTTGTGTTTTTGCAAGGGATTGTTGTAAGGGCCAAGCCTACAACAGGTAAACATATAGTTTTTTCACAGCATGAGGAGTCCTCTCATCCGAGTAAAAATGTGTCAACTATGGAGAAAGGATATGAGGGTAGAATTGAAGATCATATCATAAGGGGTGAGGAGGTTGAGATCAAGATATTGGAAGGAAAATTTGTAGAGGAAAATGCTCTAATAGCACGCCTGCAATAAGATAAGATGCAACTAAAGGTGACCAAATGATTCAGTACAAACAAGTAGCTACTTCAAGGAAATAAGATGTAAAGGGAAAAGCAATGGCTGAAATGAAAGTGTCAAAGGGTAAAGGAAGGAAAAGTACATTAGGGATACCAAGAACTAGAGAAGCTAAAGTAGCCCTTGAACTACAAAGAGATGTTTCTCCACCAATAGCACAGATTATGGTATATGACCTAATCACTAGAGAAATCAATGAAGATAGGGTTTATTGGCTTGATAAGGTAAATGAACACCTGGAGAAGCTTGTAAAGAAGGAAAACAGGTACATCAACTTATAGAGGCATATGGCTATGCACTACTACATAATAAACAAGGTATCTCAAGCTAGAATCAAACATTTGAAGGGCAAACTCAAGGAAAGACTAACTGGACAAAAGGAGAAGGAAAAGCTTGATTTACTTGTTAAGGCTTCCCTCATGGAATAGCATATCCTATTATACCTTCATTCATCAATTTTGAGAGGATTTGGAGAAAATTTTGTCATTTTTAGAATTTTGGTGATTTTTTAACTCTTTTAAGAACACGGGAAAATCTGTAAGTGCAACTCCTTGGCGCTATGATTTTATATCAGAGCTCCAAATACAAAAAAGTTATATCCCTGGATATATTTTTCCCTAAGGATCTTAGATATCCACTTTTTGAAGCATGTCAACAAACTGGTGAGGAGGAAAAGTCAAAAAAGAGGTGAAAAAGTCACTTTCTTCCATTGTCCTGTAGTAGGTGCTGCACTTATAGAGTCATCTCGGGAGAATCGATTTTTGAATTCCTTTCCATGGTCCATTTCAAAAAATTGAATTTTATCTATAAACTAGACAAAAAATGCTAGTTGGCTGTTCTCTCATGTTTTAAATTTGACTTCCAAAAGGCTTACAAAATCAGCTTGCAAGGTGTCACTACGCTTATAGCTGAATGCACTACGTTTGTAGCCAAATGCGCTATGCTTATACTTGCAGCTATATTTTTCACTTCATTTTCACCAGATCTCAGTTTTATGATGTTATTTGGATATTTTAAAGACTTTATGATGTAATTATTTAGTTAATTAACATAATAGGTTTTTTTTCTTTAATTATGGCTCATAAAGGTAGGGAAACTCAAATCAAAGTCTAAGAGAAGTTTGTGTTTGACCTTCTTACTCTCTCTTGTTGGTTGAGAGATTCTTTCTAACTATTCCACTGCTTAGGGATTCGACCCTTGAAGGTGTGGAAATGGTTGTGTTAGTTCCAGGCTTCACAGGTTGTCCCTGGTGATCAAAATGGGCTCTTACTATGTCTAGTTTTGTTAGATGCTTTTCACATTATCTTCAGTGCAAAACATGTCATAAGTGTGTCCATTAGTGGCAACACAGAAAATCTTTCCAATGGTATATCACACTCCCAAAACTGGCTCCCGGATCAGAAGATATGATCAAATGAATGAATGTCTCCTGCTTATGAAAAATTCATTGAATGGATAAAAGGCAAAGGCCAAGAGGAAACATAATTCTGAGCCTACATTAGATAAGGATGTTGTTGGGCCTACCTAGGAAGGCTTGTCTAGGATGATGTCACTGCCACTTTCTTCTAACATGTATACTTTCAAAATCCTTTAGTGAGATGGCTCTATGCCTATTGAAACCCTACAAGTCATTCTTCTATGAAATCCATGATGCTAGAACAACATAAAATCTCAAATTCAAAGGCTCCTATTATGGCATCAGTATTTTTAGATGTTGAAAATATTGCAGTAGGCAACTATTAATTTTTTGGTCTGAATGATGGCACTAGAATTGATGCTCCCCTAGAATCTGATAAAGTTGAAATTTAGAGGAATATGAAATGGTCCTATTTAATCAAGATATTGTTGTTATCAGAACTTCGCTTTAGCTCATAGAACCTTTTCACATAGTGAATGAAAGAGAATTATAAAAATCTCACAAGGGCAAAAGTGTCAGAGAACATTAAAGAAAAGAACCTGCAGGAATTCCTCAGTCAGAATTATAGTTTTATTGGTGATATTGCAAAAACAAAAGTGTCAATCTGGAATCTTTGTAGCAGAGGATCTATACCAGTCGTGTTTTATAAGCTGCCCACGTACTGAAACTGATAGCTTCTCAGAAAATACAGATTTATAGGCCATTGTGTGGGAGCAATACAAGGCATGCTTTGTGGGGTTCTTATGCACAATGGCTTCTTAACCCCGAAGAAAATCTTTGGCAAAATCCTACTAATGGTGGTCATACTGACAAACACACATCCACCTATACATCCAACGAAATTTTCAGCTGGGGAATCTTGCTGCAGTCAAGATTACAAGAGGATTTATGAGTTGGTTGTTCGTCATTTCCTGGCTTGTGTCTCACAACCTGCCCTTGGGGCTAGAACAATAGTTGACACTGATATTGCTGTTGAAAAGTTTACAACTTCTGGTCTCATGGTTCTAGAGAGGAATTACTTGGAGATTTATAGGTATAAATCTTGGGGATGTTCAACTATTCCAACATTTATGACTCAACAACAGTTTCTTCCAACAAGATTGACACTTGATGCTTGTATCACAAGACCACCCCCTCTTTTGAGTGAAGCTGACTTGCTAAGTTGCATGGATAAGATAAGAATTAGCACTGACGCAACTATGTATCATCTTATTAAAAAGCTATTAGATTGGTGCTATGCTACTAAAGATGAAAATACACAGTTTTGTCCAACAAACTTGGGCAAGGCAATTGTTATGGGCTATGTGTTGGAAATAATACTGAGAGGGGGGGGGGGGGGGGGGTGAATCAATATTATAAAGGTAATTATTCCTTTTTCAAAATAGCTGATATATGCTACTTTTGTTTAATTAACCTGCGTATATACGCTATTATGCAGAAGGAAACCCGCATATACAAAGTCAACTTTTACTTTACTTAATCGTTTCTGATGGTGATTGTTAATCTGTGATGCACAATCAAATAATAGTAACCAGAGACAGTAAAACAGAGTAGAGAAATAGTCACACACAAGAACACAAGATATAAGGTGGAAACCCAATGTGGGTGAAAACCAACTGCTGCAATTCGTCTCTATCTTATTTTCAATTAGAAACTTCTTTTACAATATACTGGTGCAGTCGTTTTACCAGTATGTAGGCTGCAACCTGCAGAGAGCTACAACCCTCTCTCGTTTTCCAGGCTCTCTTGGAAGGGAGCTACAACCCCCTTTGCTCTTGCACTAGCCAAGATACTAGTACATAGGTGCTAGCCTACAGAAGGCTACAACCTTCTCTTTCTTCCAGGGACCACGTTTCATCAATTTTTAGACTGGATCCATGAACATCAAACAATCATCAAGAATCAACCAATCTCCTTCCCACAAATTAGATCTGAATCAAGTAGATATTCTCCTTACACCTGTACCCAAAACACAGTACCAGAAACCATACACGAGAAGGCAGAACCCAGAACACAACAACAATAGTCAGAAGTAGCTAGATCACAACCTAGATTATATACGCTATTTCAAAATCCTAAAACTAGCGTGCATACGCATCTGCGTATGGAACAACCTGCGTATACGCCCATTTACTTCACTGAAACTGCGTGTATATGCGTCTTTTCCTTACTGAACCTGCATATAGATCTTACGAAGGATAATTCACTCTTTCAACTAGTCAATCATTAATTAACCCAGATTACCAGATAGATCAAGCAAGCGTCACATCTAGCAGATCAAAGTCATACAAAGATACTATCATTGAAGCTTAAAGATTATGACCCATGAATAGAACTTATCCTTCCTTTTGTGCTAAGGTTCCTCCTTCCTTCAGATCCAGATCTGCATCACCACCCAATATACCAGCTCTAGTACTTTTCATATCTTCAATTATCATTCAGATGGTAATTTGTCACAAGATCTCGTTCCTCTTTTATAGCCTTAGGCCATCCCCAATACCATGGTCCAAAACCATAATATTTCAATACCATGAACCCAAAACTAGGGATCAACACATCTGACGAGACGCCATGGTCCAAAACATAGGCTCAAGTTCCAAGATCTAACTGCCATGGACCAAAAGAATGATCCCCAGCATATACGCACTTTTGTAAAGTATAACCCGCGTGTATACGCTCCTTCGTCTAGATGAACCTGCGTATATGTCTTTTTCTATTTTCTGAGTGCCTGAACTGAGATCTGATACCAAAGAAGGTTGCCATCAAGGACAACACCTGTGCCATAGCTTCAAACCTGTGCCATAATGCCAACACTATGATGCTATGGGATATGAACTCTAGAAGCCATACCTTCATACCATGATGTAATGTGACATGAGTATAGATTCAAAGGGTAAAGCAGAGGTTTTGGAGACTTGCTTGCAGCAGATGAAAGCTTGCTTTCTAGATACAAATTCAAACAAGGAGACGCTTTTTGAGGCAATGGAAATTTTCTTTGAAAGGTCCCAAACAATAGGAGGGGATGATCATCGAACTATTGGCGACATTGTTTCATGCTATCAAGTTTGCCAAGAGTCTGATGTGGCACTCGACAAGAAGCTAGATTGAAATTTCATGGTTGGTTGTCAAAATTTCCACACTACAGAAATATTGTGTGGTTTCCTGGATCAATATCTAAGGCAACTGTAACCAATAAATTATGCAATACCTATGGACCAGGTCATGTTTTCAAAATCCAGTTCAAGCTTCGGCGAATGGAAATACATGTTCAGGATAGCACAGAACACTTGGGTTGCATTGGTAGTTGTGACATGATACTTAGAGAGTTTATCGACATATGTGGAATAGGTTCTCGCAGTTCTTTCACTAGTTTGGCAAGAGGACAACAACCTACACAAGCTCCATGGAACAACATAAATCAAGCTCCTAGGAACAACAGGATGAGAAATTCTAGGTAGAGTGTATGTCTACATTGTAGATAACCAGGTCATAGTTCTAATGAATGTCCACAACATGCTCCCTAACCTCAAGGGAATCAAGTTAGTCATAGTTCAAATGAGCTACCTTAGCAGCCTCAAAGGCATAGAGAAGGTTCTACTTGAACACAGGAAGTGCTTTCCGAGAGCTACAAAATGCCTTGTCCTTTTCGAGCTACCAACACTGAAATAACAGGGGAAGACGATTCTATAATTGCCAGACACGAAATTATGTCTTCTTCAAATGGGAGGATTCAATTCAAACTGCTAAAGCAAGTGTTGGAAGAAACCATGGTGGCATTAATGGTGAGGGGAATGGACTAATAAGAGTGCTTCAAACAAACAGTAGAAGAGATACGGGAGGAAAAGGAGATGGGAATTTTGTAAGTGCTACCGTGAAGAGGTTGTAAGGAGGTTCTTTGTTTCTGGAGATCCTTCGCATTTTGAAAATGCTTTCCCAAATTAGGCTACAATACACAATGACAACTATGTGCATGTTTGCAACCCCAGTGATGTAAAAAATTATCATATTTGGTTGCCATTTTCTTTGAAAGAAATCCTCTTCAAATCATCTATCCTCAAGCACACATAGTTGCATCTATAGGTTGAGCATATTGACAGGATGTTAAGCATATTATCTATGTATTTTTAATTAAAACCCCAGTTTTTGTTTTAACATTTTATTGTGAAAGGGGTTTCTCCAAAGTAAATTGGTTGTATTTAGAGGATATTTTATGTAACTGTCTATTACAGTGGTGTCCATGGCATTTTAAACGAGACCTTTTTTCATTGGAAAAGTTGAGGATGCTTCTCAACATCTTGTTTGGTCTACATATGAGTGTTTATAGTGAAACAAAGAGTAAGATTTTGTGAAGTGGGAGAGGTTATCAGTCGACATGCTTCAATGTCAGGGGTATCGGTGGTGAAATCCTATTGTGGTAATGGTATTGGCAATCTCTTCCATTGTGCACCAAATATACCTCACTATGGCTGAAATAAAGTTGTGGGTATCATGAAAGCTGGATAGACATTCACCATTGAGCCCATGATCAATGCAGGAGTAGGGCATGATAGAATGTGGCTAGATGGATGGACCGTTGTGACAACGGATGAGCAAATATTTTAGGTAATAAAAAAATATCTCATGGGTAATTAAAGGAATTTTTGCAGCAAATCAAGTTTATAAGGGATGTGGCATTATTATATATCATTCAACGAACAGATGGCAAAAAATTTGGGCATCCAAGGAAACTACAGGGTGCAGGTGGGAGATGATTTGATCAGCATCCCAGATTATCCCAGATTTCCAATGATGGTTCCAAAACAAACTTCGGCAGGGAGTTCTACTTGTGGCAGCAAATCAATTGTTTATTTTGTTGAGATTTAATTAGATTATTTAGTTATAATTTTAATTTATGTTATGTCCGCAACATAGATTTGGTTTTGATTTTGATTTTAATTATTTTGATTCCTATGTTTAGGAAAACAAAATTAAGATGTAATAGGGTATATATATGGTGATTTTTGAAGATGTAAGGGTTTGATTTTGTAGCAGAGTGAGGATGCTTTGGACTATGTAAAGCGTTTTCTGAATATTATTTTTAATGGAGTAGTTTCTTCCCTTTACATTTGGGATCCATCATGGTTTTTAATGTCCAGCATGTTTTTCTTGTAAATTCACTTACATACTTTTCTTTTTCTGCTAATTCTTATTACAACATTACCTAAGAGAAGTGTTAGGAATCCATCCATGCATGATGCTCCTTTCACAATGATTTTGTTATTAAATGTAGTGGTTACCTTTGTAGAGTCCATCCTCTGTTAGATGCTCTGCTGAGTAACCATGTGTTTCTTTTTCTTCTGATGATGCTACTGTAGATCCATCCCTTGATTGATGCCTATACGGCAGCGGGCTTTCTCCTCTTTTCTTCTCTCATTTACATCTTTTATTTGGTTGAATGTTGCACCTACTTTGCCACATGTTTTTTGGCAAAAACCAACACCGACTCCATAGCCCAATGTTCCTTTCTCTTTCTAGTTCCGATTGAAAACTTTCAATCAAATTTTTGTACTTCATAGCTAGCCTAAGATTCACTTATTGCAGCCACATTTTGTTTGCAAAGAGAGAGCCCTCTCTACTCTGGCAGGTCTAGATGCTATATCGAAAGCTTGGTCTGTGGTTACCTCGAGATTGCCTCTTATCAGCCTTGAGGTTCAATCCTGAGTGCTAACAGGTTGTTTCAGTCTATATGCATGATTTCTCGTTTAGTGAAAAGGGTGGGAATTTTGTGGAGATACTTGTAACTTATTTTTCATATAGCTAATCAAGGAGTAGTTGCAGCTATTTTTCAGGAATACTTGTTCAGTGAGTCTGCGGTGTTATTTTCCTTTCCTATCAGTTTTTCCTTATAGTATATAGGGAGATTCTTAGATTCTAAGCTCTGTTTATGTGGAAAATCATGTTTGTGCTTCTCTTCTTCTAGTATTAATGAATTCATGCTAATACATGATCATTATGTTTTCTTAAACTCTCAGAACTAGATTGACTAAATCTTAATATCACCACAACACATTGTTATCTATCTCCTCTTTATGCATGTTACTACACACTTGATACCTTGACCTAATTACCTGCTCTCATCCCTAGCGCAGCAACCTAAAAACCCTAAATTCTCAAATACTCAAAGAAGACATACATCTAGCCTAAAATCCTTTTCTTTTTAGTTATTCATTGACAAATCCTCCTAGAGATCCCTCATTGGTTCAGTAGGGCTAGCTATTGAACTGAAAGTTTTTTTGAGGTTACCTCTTTCAATCTCCTCCTCGTCATGGGATATTGTAGGGGATAACACACTAGATACGAGTTTCTATGACATCTTTGTCTTCTAGATTCACTCCCAGCTTCACAATCAGCTCCTTAAAGTTCTCATTTTTAATGTGTAAGGATATAGAGATAGCCTTCTCTTATTTCAACTTCATTGCAACCTTCTCCAATAGATTTTCAGCTTTACTAATGGTCATGGAATTCCTATTTAGCTCAGTATACAATATATCTCACACTTACCTATGAAATTTGATTTTATCAAGTAGAGGGACACTTGTCAGGTCCAGAGACACATCTAAAGCCTTAAACTATGAACCTAATTGGAGGGACTATGCCAAGGGGTGGTGCAGTGAAAAAATCATCTAATTCCTCTACATATTCATGGAAGCCAAGATTCTAGTGTAGTAGGGGACCAAATGCAATGCTAACTATTGTTGCATCTCTTCCCTCACATTCTTGTTAATTTCCTCTATTGTCTTCCATGTAGCCCAACTATATTCAGTCATTGTTAAAATCACTTCAATACTCATAAGGGCTACCTCTGTAAATGAGGAAGTAGAAGCTTGTTGTGGGTCTTCTAGGGTCACCTAGAGGCCTGGATGGTCTGGATTTATCTCCATCAACTTGAATTCAATCTCCTCTTCCTCTTCTTCTTGCGTCTTGGCCCCTTTTCTAGCGTGAACATCCTCAATCCCCATATCTCATGCCTCATCCACATTCCTTTTTGTGTCTTTTACTTTACTGTTGGAGTCTCAATCTCTAGTTTTGTGTTAATAGACCATGAATCAAAGCTAACTTTCCACTCAATCTTTGGCTTGTATTCATTATCATAGGTTGAAGCATTAATTCGTTTTCTTTTCTTTGCAATGAAACCATGGGAGTCATAATTCTAAATATCTCTTATTTTAAAATTCATTTCTTTCAACAGATTCTCATCTAGCTGAATGGCTTTCATGGTATTGACAATGAAGGGGCCTCTAGGCTTGCCCAATTTGAATGTATAACCTTTATTAACAGCGAAAAAGTGGATTTTATCCACATTAGGCTTTTTCTAATAAACTATAGGGAAAATATTCTCATTGGCATGAACACAGGTAGATGATAAGGAGGGATATCACACCCATAAACTGTGATTTTAGTGTAATTCTCAAACAAATACCAATCACCCACCCTAATGTCCTTACTAAGGTGGAGAATCTCTTTTTTTTTAGGAAGGATTCTTGGTGGGGAGACATTATGAATGAATTTATATGAAATATCCATATAAGAGGATATGAGTTGAGAGTAGCCCTCATTATTGGGTTTTTTCCTTACAACAACATCCCAATCAAAGACAAAAATTTTCTACTTGTTTCAATCCATTAGACTAAGACCACCTAGGCACTCAAATTCATCAACATGAGTCTATAGGAACAAATACAATATTATGGAATATTATCTAAAGAATGAGATGACAAAAAAATGGTGTAGCTGGAATTTAATGGACTTAGCTAGGAAGGAAGGTATGTCAAATAGATGGCCTAGTTGCATCATATCTCTCAGAAACATTATGGTAGCTTTAGTAGCAACATTGGAATTATATTCCCCAAATAAATGGGAAATTACAATTAGAATGGGTTGCAATGCCTCTGTAAATGTAGATATTTGGAAAGGACTGGTGGCCAAGGGACAAAATCATTTGCGAGAAGGAATGTTGTTCCCAGATGAGAGGGTGACATAACTATAAAATAAGGTGGTTTCAATGAATTTTACTGGCTCAGTAGAGACATTGGGTATACTAAACCTTTTTTAATTAGCTCTAGCGTCACCCCCAAGATTTTGGCTCTAGTAGAAGATATGAAACAATTCATCTTCTAAACATAATATGCAGCCAACCATGAAATAAACTCAGGGAAATTATAGAAAAAAGGTGTGATTTCCTAATAGAGCCCTAAGTCGACTACTCTAAAAGGGTCTTCCCCCAGCACGTTATGACCATACAAGTCGAATCATAGGTCTGAAAGGTGGTAAGGATAGGATGGGTTGAAGATTTGTGCCTCCGTGTTCATTAGTGGCTCAACGTAGGACGAGGGTTTGCATCTTGGGCTTCGCAGTTCTTAGGGTCAGCTTCATCATTTTTAGCAAGGAGATGAAAAATTTATGTGGGAAGATAGAAGGTTACTTGGTTAATCAAGTGAGAGTTGGAAAATGACATTGGTGAGAGCTCTGGAGTAGTCCAATGAATGAACAATGTCATGGACCAGTAGAACAATGGGAGAACACAGTTACAGGAAGAACAAATTTTAATTAAAATGGCTAAATGAGAGGGTATTTTGTAGGTAAAGGTAAGCAATCATCTAACGTCGTACAAGGTCATCAAGGCGAGACACATGGCAGAAGATGATAGGAGAGGTGACAAGTTGATGAGTGGGAGGGGGTATTTTACCTTTACCTTCATCACTAGCTTTATGGCATTGTCAGTGATTGGATGCATGGAAGACGTGGTTCCCACCTCTCTCTGATGGGTTTTTGTATATTATTTTCACCACTAGCCCTCCTAGTTAACCACGGGGCCGGGGGGGTGGAGCCCCCCATTCATTGAGACAATTACGCAGTTGGGGTGGAGGGAGGGGTCACAGGGAGTTTGACGGCGGTGGGTAGCCCGCCTCTACAGAGTCCAAGGTAGCGCCCCCAGGAATTTTTTTTTGGACCTTATATTAAGTGGGGTGAACCTACCTATGGTTTTGTGCATGGTTTTTGAACATGGTTTTGGGAGCGATGGTTTTCGGTCCATGGTATTGGATTCTTTGGCATGTATATATATGTATTGTAACATATGAAAGGAACATAATGAAAAATCAATCTGGTAGTCCCGGTTCTGGGATCCAGGGTAAAATATCTGTGTATACGTGTTTTATGTGTTATGCTCTCACATTTTTTATTTTCTGTGTTTTATATTTCGTATGCAGGTAATTTATGTAAGAGGTTAAAACCTACATTTGGTATCGGATTTGTTTTGGTTTCAAGGGGACACCTTTTTTTTTAGGGGTTTCGGTCGGGCCTCTGGTAGACCCTGTTCAATGGGAGATCTATGAGATTGATACTAGTGGTGAAAGAAGATGGCAAGTAGTGGAAAGATAGAGATCCAGAAATTTAATGGTCAAAGTTTTGAGTTATGGAAACTCAAAATGGAGGATTTGTTGGTGGATAAAGATCAGAGGATCAGGGTAGATCTAGATACTAAACCAACGAGAGTGTTTGATGAAGAATGGAAGAAGATGGATCAGAAGGAAAAGAGAAAAATACGATTGTGTGTCTCAGAGTTAGTATTTCTAAATGTATTAGGGGAAGCTATGGTGAAGGCTTTGTGGGACAAGTTAGGTACTTTGTACTAATCTAAGTCTCTGGTGAATAAACTATTCCTACGGAAAAAGTAGTATAACCTAAGGATGAAAGATGGAGACTCGGTGAAAGAGCATTTGAATTCATTTAATACTTTGGTAAGTCAGTTATTGTCTATTGATATTAAAATTTCAAATGAAGATAAGTGCATTAGTTTGTTGTGTTCTCTACCAGATTCGTGGGATAGTCTGGTTATTGCAATAGGTGTCAATGTAACTGCCTTGTAGTTTGATGAAATATTCTCATCCTTGTTGATAGACGAGATGAGATGAAAAAATATGGAGAGACAGAATGGTGATGCCTTGTTTGTACGAGGACGGTCCCAGAACAGAAACAAAAATAAGTCATCAAGTGGGAGATCTAAATCTAGGCAGAGTTCTAAATCTCGAGGAAAAATTGTAAAGGTGGTGTGCTAGAAATGCGAAAAGGAAGGGCACTACAAAAGGGACTATAAATTTGAATCTCCTATCAAAGGAAAGGGATCAGATGATGCTCCTTCTACAAAGGAAAAAACCACCTCATATGAAGGCGGAGATGTGTACCTACCTTCTTTAAGTACACATGTAGATCATGAGGCACGCTTGATTGAATTCGGTGCATCCTTTTACTTCACTCCCCATAGAGAGTGGTTCTGTGAGTATGAGAAATATAATGGTGGTGATGTCTTCTTGTGCGATGATAGGAAGGCTAGAATTTTTGGCGTGGAAAATTCAAGTTGAATTTGCAAGGTGGAAGGCTTAAAACACTTTTGGGTGCTCTGCAAATTCATGCATTAGCTAGAAATCAAATTTTTATAAGCAAGCTGGATGATGCAAGTGTAAAAATAGTGTTTGAGAAAGATACCTGTAAGATGGTTCGAGGAGCACTGGTATTGATGTGGGGAGTTCGGATTGGAACTCTTTACAAGCTGCAAGGTAGCACTATTATTAATGGGTGAAATAGTTCTCTGGTTCCTGAAAGTGGAGAAAAAAATCTAGTGGTCTCTAGAGAAAAGACCATGCTATGGCATTAAAGGCTTAGACATATTGGAGAGAAGGGCCTTCGAAAAATTCATGGTAAAGGTATGGTAGAAGGTATGAGTAATAGATCTCTAGATTTTAGTTTCTATGAAAATTGTGTATATGGGAAGAAGAATCGGGTGAGTTTCCCCTCTGGTGGTAAGAGGGCGAAACATATATTAAAACTTGTTCACAGTGTTGTGTGTGGACCTATGAAGGTTCCATCACTGGGTAATTCTATGTACTATGTATCATTTATAGATAACTTCTCAAGGAATAAATGGATACATTTCCTTAAGAATAAATCTGAAGTCTTTGACAAGTTTAAAGAATTTAAGGCTCTGGTGGAAAACCACACAGAGAATAAGATAAAGGTGTCGAGGAAAGATAACAGTGGAGATTTTTGCTACAAGGAATTTGAAGAATTCTGTAAGAAGTGTGGTATAGCATGACATAAGACTACTCCATACACACTTGAGAAAAATTGAGTTGTAGAAGGAATGAACAAAACGTTGATGGAAAGGGCAAGAAGCATGCTTAGTGGTGCCGAGTTAAGACAGGAATTCTGGGCAGAGGCGGTGGAGACAGCATGTTACCTAGTCAAAAGATCACCTTTATTGGCGTTGGAGGATAAGTCTCCATAAGAGGTATGGACTGGTAAGAAACCCTGTCTTTCACATCTCAGGGTATTTGAATGTGATGCATATGTACATGTTGCAAAGGAGAAAAGAACAAAGTTGGATAGTAAATATGAAAAGTGCATCTTTATTGGGTATAAAGATGGTTTAAAGGGTTATAAGCTTTGGAACCCAGTAACAAGGAAGGTTTTGTAAAATCAAGATGTGGTGTTCAGAGAGGTGAAAAATGTTATTAAACATGAAGTCCCATAAAAGGAACCTGAGAAGATAGAGTTTGAGCTAAAGGAGGAAGAATCATACTCTACAACAGAAGAGGAATCAGAAGATGAAGAGCCACAAACTTCGGTTGTGGGAAGATCGGTTCGAGAAAGAAGGCAGCTATAGAGGTATAGTCCATCTGCTTTCCATTCAAATTTTTCTTTATCTATTACTGATGATGGTCCTAGAACTGTGAAGGATGAAGTAGATTCAGAGGATGGAAAACTTTGGAAAGAGGATATGGTTGATGAAATGACATCTTTGTACAAAAATGAGACTTGGGATCTAATGGAGTTGTCATCTAGAAGGAAACCCATTGGCAGAAAATGAGTGTTCAAGAAGAAGACAAATATCGAAGGAAAGGTGGAGAAATACAAATCTTGGGTGGTAGCAAAAGGTTATTCCCAGGTGCCAAGAATTGACTTTGGAGATATTTTTTCTTGTGTTGCCAAGGTAACTTCTATTAGATTACTTTTATCTGTTGCTGCCACTTTTGATTTTGAGGGAGAACAGATGGATGTGAAGACAACATTTCTCCACAGGAATGTGGAATAGGATATCTACATGAAGAAAACTAAAGGCTTTGATGTGGAGGGTAAGAAATAATTGGTATGCAAGTTAAATAAGTCTCTGTATGGGCTAAAATAGTCACTAAGGATGTGGTATTAGAAATTTGATACATTTATATGGGGACTTGGCTTCACCAGAAGCAAAGCAGATCACTATGTATATTTTAAATTAATTGGTGACTGTGTTATTTATCTAGTCTTGTATGTGGATGACATGTTGTTGGTTGGAAATGATAAAGAAATTATCCAAGATTTGAAGACCCAATTGTCCTCCAAATTTGACATGAAAGGTCTTGGTGCTGCAAACTATATTTTGGGCATGGAAATTAAAAGAGATTAGGAAAAGAAGAAGTTTTGGTTACACCAGAGGAAGTATGTCGAGACAATATTGCAGAGGTTTAATATGCAAGATAGTAACCGGTGAAGGTTCCTATTCCTGTAGGTGTAAATTTATTTGTTGAATAGTGTCCGAAGACACAAGAAGAGGAAGAGAATATGTCTCGTGTTCCATATGCAAGTGCAATTGGTAGTCTAATGTATGAGATGGTGTGTACTAGACTAGACATTGCACATGAAGTGGGAGTATTGAGCAGGTTTATGTCAAAACCAGGGAAGGAGCATTGGACAAAAGTGAAATAGGTTTTCAAGTATTTGTGTGGCACTAGTGATTATGGTTTATACTACCAAGTAAAACTAGGATTTGATAGAGTTTTGGATATTCAAGGCTTTGTTGATGTAGACTAGGTTGGAGATCTGGATCAAATAAGATTTACAAGTGGGTATGTTTTTAACCTATTTGGAGGTGCAGTCAGTTGGATGAGAAAGAAACAATCTGTAGTGGCACTATCAACTACAGAGGCAGAATACATGGCAGCCACTCATGAAAGCAAGGAAACAGTTTGGTTTCAGAGATTGTGTTCAAGTATGTGGTTAGTACAAGGAGCTATAAGGATAGACTGTGACAACAAAAGTGCAATTTTCTTGGAAAAGAACCCTGCTTACCATTCAAAGACAAAGCACTTTGATGTTTAGTATCACTTTGTGAGGGATATGATAGAAGACAAAAAGGTGTTGCTGGTAAAGGTGGACACTTTGAATAATATTGTAGATGCATTGACAAAATCTGTGAGCTCTGAGAATTTCTCTTGGTGTAGAGAAACAATGGGCATTGGAGGGTTGGATAAATGACTAAGCTCTCCTGTGGAAACAAAACAACAAGTGGGAGAATGTTGGGTTGTGTTATATTCTTTCCACAACTAGCCCACCTAGTTAACTGGGTAGGTGAAGCCCCCCGTTCCTTGCACCGATTGTGCAAAAAGGGGGTCTTAGGGGGTTTGAGTGGGGTGGGTAGCCGTCCTCTACGGGGTCTGGGGCAGAACCCTAGGGAAATTTCTTTTGGACCCTATATTAGGTGGGGCAAACATACCTATGGTTTTGTGCATGGTTTTGACACATGGTTTTGCGCGCGATGGTTTTCGGTCCATGGCATTGGATGCTTTGGCATGTATATATATGTATTGTAACATATGAAAGGAACATAATGAAAAATCAGTCTAGTAGTCTCAGATTTCAGATTCAAGGGAAAATATATGTGTATATGTGTTTTATGTGGTACACTCTCACATTGTTTATTTTTTGTGTTTTAGAATTCATATGCAAGGAATTTCTGTATGGGGTTAAAACCTACAAAAGTGAGGGAGTGGGAGTCCAGATGAAGTCGATAACCCCCTGGAGGTAATCTGGGTCATTGATCGAATCATACTAACATATTGAATTTTCAACTCTGGGTGGTGGTGCCCATGTATTAGTCGCATAAGTTCCTCCCCAAATTTCCTTTGGGGGTCATAGGGGAAAAGATGAATGAGAATCCACCTAGGATCTTCTTGACCTTTAACAAAAGACCATTCCCCTTTAGTTTTCACTGGTTACTCTATTGCGACCACTTAGGGAGATATTTTCCTGATGTGACCTCTTGCCTAAGACCTTAAATGTACTGTCAACACCAAAATTTTGTCCACTTTGGCCAATATAAGTTGATCTACCCATGTTTTTACCAAGGATTTCAAATGGCACTTTTCTACACCCATACAAAAAGGTATGGCAAATAACAACAACTTCCTTAAGAAAAGAACACATGTGAGCATGAGGGTAATGAATGGTAGAGATGAGAGAGTGAATGGTCAATCTTGAAGACCATTCCTTCAACATAACCTTACAATTATTCCTTTTTTAAAGCCATCCCAAGCCTTTCATTTATAGGTAAACCTAAAGATTCAATGATGGACTAGTTCAAATGTGGATTGTTTTCAATCAATTGGGAACCCAAATTATTGATAGATGTTATGGAGAGGGAAATATACTCTACCTCAATGAGATGAGGGCTTGAATTGACTTGGTACATCACCCTATAGCTATTTCAGCTAGGCATATCGATCATTAATACTCTATGGAAGTAATTTTTGCATGATTTAGTGAGTTCATTGTTTTCACCAAAAATGATCATATAGCCATAACCTACTAGATGGACTGAAGTACACCACATAGGGCCAATTTTACCATTGTAAAAATGCTTTCACTATAAGAAATTACTTAATAAACCACATTTGTTAAGTTATTTCTAGTTAAACCCATGATGAATAATTAAATAAATCATATTTTTTCTTATTTTTCTCTAGGAATAATTAATTAATTATAATTTAGTTATTATTCCTTGTCAAGTTTGACTAAATCGTCTAGGAATACTTAAGAAAATGATTATTTGTTTATTATTCCTTAACCACATTCCTTGAGATGATAAATACATCATTTATTTATTTATTATTTCTAAATAAAAGTACTTAGCCAATTTAAATACTTTTTGCCTCCAACTAAATATAATAAAATATTCCTAACAATTAATTTTAGATTTTGGTTAATAAAATTATATTTTCCATTATTCAAGAATAACCCAATATTTTGTTATAATTTAGAGGGTTTTACGTCCATTATTCACTTTGGATCATTTTAATTGCTGAATTCACTATTGTAAATTTGATTATAATCACTTTTGTTTACCATTTTATTTTTCCATTTGAGTTCCCATTAAGCTCAAACATTTTTTGTTGGGTTTACATATTGTAGAGAAGAGAGAATCTGTTATAGACATATTTGGGAACTTCAACCCCAATCACATATGTTGATAAAACAAGGGCTCTTTAACCCCTCAAAGTGTTGTTTCATACCCTAAAGGATCATGGTTAACTGATTACATCATTTCCCAGAAGTTCCACCTAAAAAATCACTTAGAACTAGCCAAAACTAGACCATACTGACTGCTCCATGGTCAAGGTGTGATGCATACTAGCTACTGTGCTAGCCAAGTGCGATGCATATTGAAGAGGCCTTCTGTAGGGTGCAATGAGTGAGAATGGAAAAATGGTTGAGACAGTTTGCTAAGTGGATGCTCATGGAATCTTCTAGAAACTTCTCCTATGATACTTGCCTCTCTGAATTCACCGAGGGATGAGTAAGAGATCAATGAAATCTCCAAGTTGAACCAAGAACTATCAGTGGAATGACACTAATTATCATAGGAGAACTATCAAGAACTATCTCCAAGTTGAACCAAGAACTATTCTCTAAGCGAGACAGGTAGGAGAGGAGTTGCAAGCTCTATCGAAGGAGAGAGAAATCAAGGAAGGAGGCAAGCAAAATATCTAGGTTGGTCCCCTTTGCTTCTCTCTTATCTATCATACATAAAGGAAATCACAAATTGCTTTGATTGTTTGTTTCTAAGATAGCTACCAATCTTAGTGGAACTAGTAGATCGAAAAGACACTAGTTTTTCTAGAAAAAAAATGGAAACTCCACTGGGGAGTGAATAGTTTGTTTGTTTGTTATTGTTGTTTTCTTTATAAACTACAGACAGAGCCTGAAGTTAGCCAGACAACCTTCAAACTACTCTTGCTATGCAATTGCAAAGTAGATGAATGTTGCTTCAGTCAATCTCCAAGTTGGTTTATGAATTGAACATATGAGTTACAAGCATCCTAAATGCCCTTGTGGTAGCTCAATAACCTCTTAAGATTATACCCCTATACTTTTCTTTTACTATTCATCATAGATCAGCTTAAATCACTGAACTTAGATGCAAATTTTGAGCAAAAGCCCAACTCAGTTTTTCTCTCTAGCCCATCGCACTGTTTGTAACTGGAAGTCTGTATGCATCGCACCTCCCATGTGTAGTAGGTGAGATGCATCCCTATTTTGCTGAAGGATAGGTGTGATGACTAAGTAATCCTATTTCTCTATTTGAAATTTGCTTTTTTCCTCCTTTTTTTCAGCTCTATTATGTTGTTTTGCTGCTTATGATCAGTATCTCATTGCTGAAGCCTCTTTCCTTTACATTGTTCAACCTCCATTGATTAGGATAGGTAAATGTTTTTTTGTATTTGTCCATCATTTATGATTCCTAGTCAAAAAGTAGCTTAATCGAACTGTCATTTTTGATGCAAAAGTGTCGTAATTGTCATTTTGAGTCGAAAAGAAGAGTGTTGTAAAGTCTTCCTCCTCTAGATAGTAGATTGTACTTTTTCCATTGTATTTGATTTGAATTGTTAATATTTGAAGTGTCAAAAGCAGTTTTCTATTCGAAATCGAAAAGTGTTGTTTTAGTCTTCCTTCCATTTTGAAAAGAAATTGTTGAAATGTCGCTTTGAAGAAAATAATTCAGATATGTACTTAGTTTTCCTTTTTTTCCATTCTCACATTAAGGAAACGAAAAACAAATACATGCATTTGAATTTTCATTTAGACTGTATGCGAAAAATTATTTAGGAAAAGTGCATTTAGTGTGTGCTCTTTGCTCTCTGTTGAAAGAACCATTATCTTCTTTCCTTAGTAGCTAGGATTTTCATTGCTGAAAAAAATAAAAATGACTTTTATCATTTTAGATTGTATATTTAGGAATTTTACATCTACATCATGTGGTGAACCTTGAAAGACAAACTTCTAAACAAGATCAACTCTATAATAAATCCTAATGAACATAAAAATGCTTTGGAACCTAACACAACACATCTAGAAGTTTAGGCTAGATATGTATTCTGGCATCATAAAACTTGGTAACTATCATTTTCATTGAAGGTTGGGTGATTCCTCCTCTTTGATATGACAAGTGCTAGTACGGAGTTGTGCTCCCCGTACCGTCGAGTATATATCAGGAGACCAAAATAGGCTGATATCCTTTATCCATAGGACGTTGTGTCTATCGCCCTATCGATTGCAATGTAGTGAACACAACATTCGAGAAGATTGACTGCCATACATAAATCCTTGGTAATTTCTCTTTAATTTACCACCAAGGTGTATATTACAATTTTGCGATTGATTTGGTAATCCCTCTGTCTAGATTTCCAGAGTAGTCACTATCATTCCTTTTCAACTCCTTAAAAGAAAAGGTCCATCTGAGAACTTGTCACTTCAGGCTCATTAAAAATCGAAGGTGACTAGAGTCAACTTTAGCTTTTTATCGACTCTTAAAAATTGAAAAATCAAAGTTGTGTCAAAGCGTCATTAAAATTTATTTAATTCGGAATAACATTTTTCCATTTAATTTTTGAGTTGATCAAGTAATCCGCAATCATGGAAGAAAGTAAATCAAAACCCCATCGTTCGCAGAGGCTAGTGAGTCAACCATCTTTTTCTCCAGAAACAAAACCATTCCTGGAAAAACAGTCTTGTTTAACTGAGTCAAATTCCCCTGATTTATTTGGAACTTGTTTTTCAACATCATCAGAGACTACAATTACTTTGATCATTTCTAGTACATCTGCCTTTATAGAAGAAGTTCCGCAGTTACAAGAGGACATTAGAACTGATCCTAGTGTAACAGTAGACACTTCTATACCTGAAACAAATCCATCTAAGGCTAATCTAGAAACTAAAGTTTACTTACTTGAACATCTAGAAATTGAGTTCCGGAATTCAGAAGGTGTCACCCCTCCAGTGTTTGTTACTCCAGAAGCTATACCTTCTTCGGCTCTAGAAATATTTTAGGGACCTGACAGTCTACCTCTTCCACCTGGACTGATTCCTATAGAAAATATTGTAGAGGATCTTCCATCCTGTACTCCATTGCATTTTGGAACTTGGATCCACCTATATCCTTCTAATACTAAAGTTAGTTCTTTTAATATGCCTTCATTGCAAGTTCTTGTCGAAACACTAGGAGATCTTTTGGATAGACTAAATATGTCTAAGAAACCATCAACATCTAGAACTGTGTCATCTAATACAACCACAAAAAAACTCCATGTTGCCACTCCGATGATGTTTGCTAGTATACCATCTGTCCCAACTAGTTATGAACCATTAGATAGAGTCCACCTAGGGACTGTTTCAGCAACATGATTTGTTCCTATTTGTTCATCCAGAATCTTGTTTGGCATTTCTTATGTTGAAACTCAGCAAATTGATCCTACATATTAGTATCAATTTGGCATTCCAGTCTCCAAAGACCAGTCTATATTTTGAACATTGGATTGTAGCCATATGGTGGGCAATATTCTTTTTCATTGTTCTCTCCTGGAGAACAACCATATGAGAGTTTAGAACAAAATTCAGGTCAAACTGGAATTACATCCAATGGTTGGGTACCAATACTACCTCAAAAACCAAGAGTTATATATTCAATGCAACCAACTCAGCCTATGTCGAATATTCCCACTACGCCTAATATTGTGACTGTGTCGCAAGTACAAGCACTGCCTGTTGTATGTTAGCCTCAAGTCTCTCAGGTTGCAATACAATAACCTCTAGTCTCGACGGCTCAATCACAACCTCAGATTAGTGCTTCCCTAACTGGAACGACTCAGGCTCAAATGGGTACTATCACTCCTCATTTTGGTCAATCATCCAATGTTGGACAACATCAAATGGTGAAAAAACCATGGTTGGTACAAATATCAACAACCACAAGTCCAACAAGCTTACCGAGGACCTGGGCGACAAGGCTTGGTAGGTAATGTGCAATTGTATTTTCAAAATGGTTATCAACAGTTGTACTATAATGGTTATGCCCATAAACCTTATCAAAGTTATCAACATCAGATACATTGTGCTAGTATGCAAAGACCTATTGCTTAGGCAATCCCATCCTATCCTAGGTATGCTTCGCCAAACTTGAATCAACAGTTGCCTTTTGTAGCAACTCTAGAATTACCAGATCTGAACCAGCTGACAAATGATCCAATTGCTTATGCCCCTTGGTGGCTAGTGATTCCTCATAAACTTCCCTTTGATATTCCTAAATTCAATGGAAATCTAGGTGAAGATCCATTGAATCACGTAATGACTTTTCATTTCTAGTGTTCATCTAACACCCTCAATGATGATTCGATTAGGCTTCGCCTTTTTTAGCGAACACTAATTGGTTCAACAGTGAAATGGTACATTGAATTTCCTAGAACTTCATTTGATAACTTCAGCACCCTTGCCACTACCTTTTTAACCCAGTTTCAATTACCCATAAGGTACGAAATAGGAGCAGAACTCCTTACCAACTTTAAACAGACAATAGCCACACACATATATGATCATATTCATGAGTGGTGACATCATCGTCGAATGGTAAAGACGTATGTTCCTGATCAACTTCTAGCTGAGTGGTTTATTAAGTAGTTATTACCTTCTATTACTAAAGATGTGGCAAAGATAGGAGTTGTCACTGAAGAGAAAGTCATTGCTTGTGCGCAATATTTAGACTTGATCTATACTTAGTCTAGCACACTTTACAACAAAATTCCTGACACTCCTAGACCAGAATGTTCTGTTCCTCCCCCTCCTAAATCAAACAAGGACTCCCAGGCCGGTGATAGCATGATTGGTGTGTCGAGTACGCAAACCACAAAGGCTCCATATGGTAAGGCCCTTGCAATTTCTAGTAAAAAAGAAAATAATAAAAAACTTGCCTTGGAGGTTAATGTCATGTCATCTGACAAGGGCAAGGAACCAAAGCAACCAGGGGGTAAGAAGAAAGGGAAAAATAAAAAGAAGAAATAGGAAAATCAACTCCTGAGAAACGTTCTGGAAACCCTGCTGGGCCAAGGAAACCTAATCAACCATGTTTCATATGTAATGAGGATCATTTTACGAGAGATTGTCTACATCGAGCTGAGGTTGCGAAGTTTTTAAAAACTTCAACTACCTCAGTGGTATTGACTGATCCGTTTCCAAACCCATAAACTAATCTACTTGCTATCGATCATGCTTCCCCATCCCAAATGCTTATGTTATCCATCTAGAAACAGAAAAATGATGCTTTTATATCAACGAGGAATAATGATTATGGGAATCCACAGATGTCGAATGATAAGGCCACAAATCAATCCAGTAGTTCGACAGCAACTTCATTAGAAGTTGTGCCACCCATCATTCTTGAATTAACTATAAAGATGCCAAAGGGAATAGTACATCAATCAATGTTTAATCCTCATGCCCGAGTAGAAAAAAATTATAATATAGTGGAAGATCTAGAAAAATCACCATTCGCTATGAAGACACTTGAAGTACTGCAGAATTGCCCCTCCAAAAATCAGGCTCTGTTATCAGCAATAGGTGGGATTGACCCAATGGATTCCAATCTTGTGGTATTCAACCATAAAGGATACAAACCTCAGTTACCAGCCCAACTCACTTTCCTTATACAGGTAAAGACCCTCATCAAAACTGTTCATCGAACAATTATTGATGAGGGGGCATCTACCTATATTATGTCAATGAGTTGTTCGAAAACTTTAGGCTTGCCACCCTTGTCACAATCATCAATGAAATTAAAAGCATTTGATGGAAGAACATACATGCCATATGGGATATTAAGTAACTTACAAGTTGAACTGGGGGGCAAGACAATAGAAATTAAAGTCGAGGTCATTGATGGAAACCTTGATTACAATATCTTACTAGGCAAGCCCTGGATTTACGCTATGGCTGCTATTGTGTCACCATATTTTAGAAAGATTGCATTTCCCTTGAAAGGAGTAATTACAGTCATTGACCAACTAACCTTTTTCCCCATAGTTCACAAGCTACTGGAAGCATTCCGATGATCCATGGAAGCTCTCAATCGCTTCAAAATGTCAGAGTAGATCTCCTAAAAGACCCCGCCTTAATGAGTACTTTCACCCTCCCACCTCCAAGTAATCTGGTGGAAGTGGCCACAGTGGAAACCTATCATATGATATCTTCTACATCATCAAAGATTAAGAAGAATTCTGAACATTTTGATAAAATGGATCATCGCCATGTATTACCCCCAAGCCCCATAGAAATTTTGTAGCAATCAATTTTCTGGGCCTAGGCGGCAAACCCAAATTAACAATCATCGGGTGTTTGGATAGACAGGTCTCTAGAGTATGGCACCTCTTCACATCCTTGGTCTCGTGTACATTCTATAGACAAATGAATCATTCAATCAATGATGACAGGAGAGGCGCCATGGGAATATTACCACCATTGTTCCCATCTTCAAGATAACAATGAAGATTATTCCAATGTCCTTAAACATCCTTCAGTTTTTTATTTTCTATCAAATACTGTAAATACGGTGGATTCTGAGCAAAATTTGTCCAATATTGAAGAGATTATTGCCATTAATATCTCGACCAAACCTAATGTTGTAGAGAATATTCATGTTGGCAAAACTTGTTCTCCTTCAGAACCGGAAATATATTGTGCTCTCTTTCGTGAATTCAAAGATGTCTTTGCATGGATATATGAAGAAATGTCGGACATTGACTAGTTCATCACTGAACATGAAATCAATATGTATCAAGATGTCAAACCAGTATGACAACGACATCGATAGGTTCACCCGAAGAAAGCTGCTGCCATTAAGGTACAAGTTGAAAAACTTTTACATGCTGGTTTCATTTACCCTATTCCTCTAACCGATTGGGTATCAAATATTGTTCCAGTGATGAAAAAGCAAGGAATGGTTAGAGTGTGCATCGATTATAGGGATGTAAATCAAGATTGTCGAAAAGACAACTACCCTACACCCTTTATCATCTAGATAATTGATGAATGTGCCAGATGCGAAATCTTTGCATTTATTTATTGATTCTTTGGATACAATCAAATCAATATCCGCCCACAGGACCAGTTGAAGACTGCTGTCATGTGGAAAGAGTTATTTTTGCGGACAAATCTAACCTCCCTAGGAGTCTAAGACTCTCTAGTGACAAACAAGACAATTAAGAGCAATCCTTCTCTAAACATACATTATTCTATGAGAAACCAAGTGTTGTTCGATCCTACCTCAAATCCAACGCTTGTTGTAGCAGTCCAGCCTTGCTGATCCAGATGAGCTCCTCCTTCACTTTAAGACCTGCATACACTAACAGTCAAACGATTACATAACACCTGAATATTTCATAAAACAAAGCATATTCATCATATAGACCAAGGAGTACATGAAATAATTCATTAACAACAAATCATTGAGAAGAATGGACTTATTTGTATTAAGGAAAAAAAAAAGGAACCATTACAACCTGAGCCTTGGTGTTGTGCAAGCTCCTCCCAGGGTCCAGCAAGAGATTTCCTCTACTTTGACAAGCTCACCCACATCCAATATGTCAACAAGAAAGGATGGTAATCTCTCCTCACAAGTTTACAATGGAAGTCCTAATTCCAGCAGCATCTACCCTTTGGAATGTTCAGCTTTCAACCTCCCCTCCTCTGGCCCAAGGCCTGTATTTATAGTGTTCTAGAGGAAGGTATTCAGTTCCAACATCAATGGGATACTCCCTCTTTTGGATGGGGTAGCTCCTCTCTTGATGGGATAAGTTCCTCTATCATAGGGATGCATGAACCATCTGGAGGCGCTCAATACACGTCAAACACTCTTCTAGAAGGCTCTAGAACTGACCACAAGTAACGTTTTTAAGATGAAACTCACGCCTTTTGACCTTTACAGGGGTACGCACCCATCCTTTGGCTTACAGAGCGTACAAGTACGCAGGTACAATAAGCTTGGGATGCGTACACGTAGGCAAGGTAGAGAGAACCTGCGTACCCAGAGATAAACATGTTTTTAGTGACTTTCTCTCTTTTTTGAAGCTTCACATGAAGAGCAGAGATATTAGGCTTGACAAGGAGGATAATATGACTATTGATGGAGCCATATTAACTACAGATAGTCATGGTGACAAATTTCATTGTAACAGATTTCCCCCTAAAGTACGAAGCCTGTAATAGATAAGGGTTTTATATCATATAGGAAGGTGAAGTACTTTATCATTTCGAGGATTATCTCGTGGAGAGCCCGGTCAAAACCTGCAATTTTCAACACAAAATACACGTATAAGATCATATCATCGCTAAGATAGGCATTCCCATACTCAGATCAAAAACTTTAACTAATAGACTAACTACTCTGATACAGGAATGATTTCATAATACATCATAATCATAGACTCGTGTAGACACAGTATGGGCGCAGCCATCTGTTTATGATTGGTCTACAACATAATGAATACAAAACTCCTCGCAGCTTGGATGGTGGAAACTAGATCCAGGGTATTCATCTCTACTTCCCGAATTGGTATGATCCTAACTATGTGAATAAATGAGTCGATGTCGAACATGGTAGAAACCACTTGATTACCAATCAATGATGAAAATTGTTAACAAGTATGAGAGAGACCACCATTAATGTCAATGGTTGTCAAAGTACCCAGTACAATCCATGAGATGTGAATGAATGAGTCGATGTCGAACGTTTCATGGAATCCTTCGATTGCAAGTCAATGATGAAAACTGACGTCGAAGGCGAGAAACCTACCATTGATGTATGCAGACTTCAAGGTAGTGACGATTTCTAAGTCAAATCTCCAGATAATGTGCTGATGTCGATAGAAAGCGACCCATCGCAGGCAAGCCCACAACACGAAATCATAGTTCAAGTTGAAGAAATGTTGCTGCAAGGACGGACTCAAGGATGACACAATGGATGATAAGTATTTTTCGATTGAATGTTTTGTTTACAGACCTCTTGAACACATAACGACACAATAGATGGTTTGGTGACAAACGACTCAAAGTCGACTCCCATAACCGGGCTAAAAAATGTCAATGATTTGGTCAACTGTGAGGCAAAGGATTTCCCAACCCAGATGAATGAATGAGTGTCATGTTCAAGAGTGGTAGTAAGGCTTTTTCTAAGATAAAAGGATATCAAATAGGCTCATTCTTCTCACTTTTCCCCCACCATTTCTGGCAAGTACCTCTTTATTTTTTACAAGCTTGAGGAGGATAACATATGCTTGATTGTAAGCTCATCCTTCGGATGAGTCCAACTTAGATTTTGATTTGAACCCTAAGAAGGAGTGGTCCGTTCCTGTTTGCAATAGAACAGGTCCTTTACTGTGAAATTTTAACGAGTCCAGTATAGGAGAAACTCGACGTTTTTCGTGTTTAGAGAGTCTGAAAAACTTAGAAGACTCCGGATTGGACTTTTTCGTAAATTTGTGTCTCCTCAGCCCGAAAAAGTATAAAATAATGCCTAGGATAACCGCTTGATCTTGCGACCAAGGATATTTTCATAGTTAGTGTCTTTGACCTGAAAAGTAAAAATCGATCAAGGACACGTCGTTTTATTTCCAGTATCGAATTTGAAAAGACAAAAATCCGGCAATCTTTTCCTGTTTTTACGGTCAGAAAAGGGCTATAAGGGGACCGTCTTTTAATTCCGTTGTAACGAGTGTAAAAGAAACACTCGGCAATCTTTTCATTTTTTAGGAGTCAGAAAAGGGCTTAAAAGGTGACTCTGATGTTTTGTTTGTGAAAAATGACAAGTTTCCCTGAAAATCACTTTGTCCTGCACAAAAACGACACATTACTCATACCTGTTTAAGATAGGCAAAAAATACATTGAAAAATGATATTCTATGGTGAAAAATAAACAAATTTATATTTATTTATCCAAAAAACCTATAAAAAGACCTTTTACCATGTCATTTTTACCATTTTACTGTTGAGGTAGAAAAAAGGGCTTTTGGCAAGAAACTTCCCGTGGACTTTGCGGAAAATCAGACCGTCGGAATTGAGCGCCGTCACTTCCAGGTAATCTACAACATCCTCCTCTTCAATTTCATCCATTTAGAATTTAATTTTTAGCCTTAGTTTGATTTTTTGGGGGCATTAGAGTTTTAGGATGCGCTCCTCGGGGTACGCAGGTGGCCCATGGGTAACTTGCGTATCCCAACCGTTTTCTTCAAAGGAAAAAGGGTCGGGGTACGCAACCTACCTTCAGACCAGGTGCGTACCCACGCCCTGTTTCTGAAGGCGGGGTGCATACCCCATGTAAAGCGCACCCCCAAACCCCATCTTCCAAATTCAACCATTAAATTTTGATTTTAAGATTTCTAAGACTCATTTTTTGGTGTGTAGATTGCCCACCATGCTGGATTGGCGTGAAAGAGAGCATGAAGATGTTTATTCAGCCGCATTGAATCATCAACCTATGATCGATGCATTGAAAGCATGCGGCCTATACAAATACTGGGTCATACCTGGCATG
>APFE030034834.1:0-10293 GCA_000404065.3 Pinus taeda | reverse complement strand
AATATAAGTTATACTTGCTACTGAATGTCAATGGTTGTATTCCTCTGATAGATATTTCTAATGAGGTATCGAAGGCGTCAAACGAAGATGGTATGCCAAAGTTACAACCCCAGGAAGTTGATGTACCAAGTTACTCCATTAGGGCCCATAATTTGGCATTTCATCTTCTGGGGTCAAGTTTTTGGATGTTTTTGGTTTTTCATTGCTTCTTAATAATAAATAGGCCCTTGAGACTCATTGTAACACAATTCAGATGCATGTAGCCGCCACATCTCTTCTCATAGATAAGCTACCATCGCCTGAGCTAGTCTTATTTCCATTTTGTTTGTAAGCATATTTTAGCATTTGATATTAATGAAATGAAGTGCTACTTATGTTGCATCTTTGTATTTATGGTTATATCTATAATTTTTTGTGTTCTTGTTTAAATTTGGATCAAGCTTCAATCATTGCAATCCAAGCCAATATAAGAGCGTTCAAGAATCGATGTTAGCATCAATGCGAACATCATTCAAGAAGGGTAGCATAAACAAGTTGGATGAAATGCTCTCGAGGCCACCCATGTCAAAGATCACAACTTTGGGGACTCCTATGCACATGGATCCATTCACCCATGATGCATACAGAGAGGCATATTCCATGATGACGACTTCAAAAAGTTGTTTCAGCAGTTGCAAAGATAGAGCCATGTGCACGATGGTGACAACACCGTTGACTACCATCTCCAAGATTGGTTACTCTACATATTGGATAAGCTATCTATTCCTAAAGTTGAGCAATTGACTCTGATTAGAGAGGCCCACACATACAAGGTTGCAAGGAACTTTGTTGTAGGGAAGACTGTGTCCTCCTTGCAGAGGTGTGTGTATTGGCCCAAGATGCAAGAACAAGTAGCTAGGTTCATAAGAGGAAGCATGATTTGTTATACCAATAAGTCTAAAAACATGAAATGAGGTCTATATCCTCCATTATTAGTACCCACTCCTCCTTAGGAGATAATTTTCATGGACTTTGTGGCAGTTTTACCAACAACCAGGAAGGGACATGACTACCTATTTGTGGTAGTTGATAGGTTCAACAAGATGTGTGTTATCAATGCCCTGTAAAAACACCATTAGTGGGCAAGAAGTAGCAAACTTGTCTTTTGGACGGGTTTGGGTTCACTTTGGCATACCGAGCACCATTTCAGATAGGGACGCAAGAATTCTCAATGCATTATGGACTACATTGTGGGAGAAGATGGACACAAATTTGAAAAGATCTACAACATTCTATCTATAGATAGATGGGTAGATAAAATTAGTCAACGAGACTTTGGTGCAACTTATGAGGGGATATAACCAAAAGCATCCAAAGAACTGGGATCAAATATTGGTATATATATATATATTATATATATATATTATATTATATATATATATATTATATATATAATTTCTTATAATAAAGCGATGACACTTATATAGAATGTCCCCATTTGAAACTTGTTCTGGATATTTTCCGCCTTTACCTTTGGACATTACATATGGTAGAATAAGGAGTGAGGGAAGATCTTAAAGGAGACACGTTGAGTGTTGAAAAAGATATATATAAGATAAGGCATATCCATATACAGGTATAAGAGACATTGGAGAAGTCACAAGAGAAATATAAGGCCAAGCATGATCAACACTGAACTGACAAAACATTCAAGGTAACACACAGAGTATGGATACAGTTGAACAAGGAGAGGCTATAGGATCCTGGTAAGAAAATCAAGGCTCTATAGTATGATCCCTTATAGATACTAGAAAAGGTGGGTGATAATGCCTATTAACTTAGTTTACCACCATATTTGAGCATTTACTCACTCATGAATGTAGAAAATTTGAAACTCTATGAGCCTTCCATGCTAGATCAGGAAGAGGAACAAGTCCTACCTTCTATGGAGGATTTGTCACCATATGCTCAGGAAAAATTAAAAGAATATATAGTTTTGCATACGAGGTAGAGAACTACAAGACAAGGGCAGCATGACCTTTGACAGATTGGGTTGAAAGGATAACTTCCAGGCAAAGCTAAATGGTACATCTAAGAGAAGGTGGAGGAAAAATTCCTCACCTCATTTAGTAGAATCTTTTGGGGACCAAAAGCCTCCCAAAATGGGGAGGTGTGATCTGTATTGGATCAATATATTATTTTCATCCACCTCAATTATTTTAGAGTTTAAAAAGGTCGAGGAATCAGCTCATAGGACTATTTTTACCACCGAGGCCTAGTTTGGCGAATTGGGTTTTGAAACCTTCCGAGAGAATTTTGAGGCATCAAACAACCTTTTTTGGGGGTAAAACTTTGTTATCTTAGCACATCCCCTACTTACTTATTCCAAACATGGAGACCTTTCCAGCAATGCAAGAATCACACCAAATAGATTTCGTATGCATAAGCTATACCACTCAAATGTTGACCTTCTTGTTTTCACCACCAGAATTTGAGAGGATGCCACATCAGCCCCCATTATTAATGGAAAGGGGGTTAGCCACATAATTATGATGAATAGGATTCTAGAAGGGTTTATATTATAACTCTGGTTAAGATTTGAGGTAGTCAAACCTAACCTCTAGTAGGCTATCGAGTTGTGTTATAACAAGGCCACTAGGAGGAAAGGGAATTCCATTCTTTTGAGTGCATTTGTTCCATAGTTGAGAAAAAAATAGCTAAGAGGGATAGGATATAGAGAAAATAGAGAGGATTTGTGCACTATAGTATCCCACAAATACTTCTTTGTACTTGACCCCTTTATTTGCATTCAAAGAAAGAGAGTGGAGCGACCTCACCTTCTAAATGGGTTTTTATTCTAAAAGGGTTTCCCAGATCATATCGGGTGTCAAATGTGGTTGTGAGTTTTCATTTCATCCTTCTATATTTTATGCATAATTTTAATTCGTGCATACATTATTAACAGTAATGTACAGATCCATAAATCTAAAAAAAACTATAATAATTTATATTTTCATATTTTAAGTATAATTTTATCAAATCTATTATGACAAAGTGTCCAATGGAATATCCATAAGAGTTTACAGATGAACACATGACTGAATTGTACATGAATTAGGAGAAACTCACCACCAGAAACCAAATTGAAAGAGAATGGCATGTCAACATAAAGACCTTTGACGGACACCCGTGACTTCTTAGTTTGTAGGTTTCTGTGGAGTGGTTTTTGAGAAACTGAATTCGGATAATCCACAGTGTTCTTCATTATTATTTGTCGATGTTTCGAGCCTAGACCAAGACTCATCATCAGGACTGATATACAGAGAAGAGAAAAGCGAGAGATAAATAAGGTGAAAGAGGGCTGCTGAGTATAAGCCGACCTTCTTTATATAATTAATCTTATTTTCTTTATTTAATAATAATATCATGATATATTTTTATTTGTTTTGAATGTATTTATGTTATTTATTTTTTATCTATTTACGTTATTATTATTATTCTTTATTATTTATTAATGATTATATTTTTGAGATATATATATTTTTATTTAATTTTTATTTATTAGTGTATTAATTTTATTTTATTTTTATATTTAATGTATTTTATGAATTCATTTTAAAAGCTTTATATTTATATATATATATATATGTATATATGTTTTTATTTATTTTTATTATATTCAATTTTTATAATTGTATTAATTTCATTTAATTTTTATTTATATTTATTATTTAATTTAAGTGTATATTTCATTATTTTATTTTATTTGATTCTTATAATTGTATTAATTTTATTTTATAATTGTATTAATTTATTATATTAATTTATTATGTATTCCGTAATTAATTATTATTGTTACTGATTTTCTTTTTCAATGTATAAGTTTTAATTTGTATAACTATATAAATATTCTTAATGTGAGATTGGTTTTTTATATTGTATATATCATTTTATCTTATTACCAATTACTATATTTTCAATTAATATAATTGGTATTTTTATAGATTTACATATATATGTATATCTTTTTATTTTATAATTTTTTATGCTTAATTGTATATGTAATCCATAATTATTTATTATTTATTATATTATTTATTTATATTTCAACTAATAACTAAAATTAAAAAGTGAGATTTATATTGTTGTATTTAATTAATATAATTCCTTTTAAAAGTTAATAAGAGCCTTAGGTTAAAGGAGTAGGTCCGATTTCCATAATCTCATGATAATTTCCATAACGAGATTTTGGTTCTACGAATTTCTAGGCGAATTAGGGATTTACTGAGTCGTTCGAATAATTTGTGGTTTCTTTGGTTGTGTAACTTGTGTTTTATGTAGGCAAATGGAGGGATTAGATTAGAATCGTGACATTGTTTGAGGAAGTAAAGATTTGCTTCCTTTCTCTATATTTTAACCCTTGTTTTTTCGAGATCACGAATTTCTTTCCAAGCGTCCCCTCCGTATAGGGTAAAAAAAACTATTCATCAAAGGCTCCAAAACTAAAAAAACTATCTAATATTTTTTAAATATCTTCCCCTTAAGATGAAAATTTTTCTGGATGGGACCTAACTTCATTGAATTGTTGTCAATTAAATAGTGCTTTTTAAAATAAGTTCAGAAGAAATTGCTTTATAGGTCCTACCTGAGACTATCCACCCAAACATCTCTTAAGGAGGATGTAATATTCAAATCCCCTGTGATTAGAATAAAGGAACAAAGCCCTTGAATCTACCAAAATTTCCCAACAAGGGACTTCATCGAAATAAGGCCCTATTTACTCACTTTCATGCGTCATCCATAATATCTAATTTCTTTTCCATTTTCCCTTAACTCATAAAAGGGTCATGTTTCATCTCATCATGGTTAAGTTGTAAATATCTCATACTTAGGCACATCCTCAAAACTTGTACAGAGATCCATCTTCCTAGAGTAACTGTCCACACCTTGCAAAAAACTTACCTCCGTACTAGTATTCATACTTAATCAATTTTTCATTTATGTGCGGAAAACTCTCATGTTCTTTCCTATGCACACCCTTTGCTTTGCATAAGAATTCCTTTGCACACCCTTTCCTCTAGAGACCTCAACTTTTGCATGTCACATTCTTAAGAATCTTGCGCTTTACTGTTGTTATTTATATAAGAATGGTCTCCTTCTTTATGATGTATACTTAGTGAAAAATCATGGAAGTGTGCCTTGTGTGCCTTTCAAGGAAATTTAAGGCACATTTAAGAGAACTCAATATTCTAGGCAAAAGGTTGTGATCCAATGTAAGGACTAGAAGTGTCATGTATATCAAAGTGCAATGGAAGGGTAAGAATAATGGAAACTAAAATGAAGAAAGAGGTGTTTTCTGAGAATACGATTAATTCTCTTTCTCACCAAGACTAAAACTTTCATTGGTCGAAAACATACCATTGGTTTTCAAAGTTGTTTCACAATAGAGGTTCATGAACAAAATCTAGACTATAGGATTATTAAATATTGGATATTTTTAGGAAGTATTTGATTTCAAAGAGCTAATATTTTGGTGTGCTTAATGCTTTGATGTAAAGACTATAACAATTTGGGTCGCTATTGAAGGAAAGAACAAAGTCCTCATCACATTAAAGGATTTTAGAAAAATGTTATGGTTTCCTAACCCAAATAAAGACCTCAAACTTCTTAAGGAAAATTCTTTCTTGGATTCCCAAGGTGGCGATCTAAATATGTTGAAGGATTTCATAATTTAGTCTACTCGAATTTCTACTAATTTCATGATAATTGACATTTCTCCATTGGTAGATCCCTATAGGGCCTTATCTTAGTTGTTTTCATTGTTGATTGGATGAGATTCAACATCTCACATGCCCAAGTTAGTTTAATATATTTTTCACTTTTCTTATAAGAAATAAACCATGTTCAACTACGTAAAGGTTAATTCAAATGATTTTTTTTTTTGAGATAGCCAATTATTTGAAAACTCAAAGATTATTTATGACTACTTATCTAGTTTTGGAAGCATTTTTCCATAACGCATTTTAAGGTCTACCATTAAGAAATAATGTGAATGTTGAAGTTGAATCAGTTCAATTATCGTACCCCATTTTATGGAAACACAAATCTTCCTTTCATTTTTTTCTTATTCAGTATTATTTTATTAGAATATTTAGATACATATTGTCTGGAATGAAGCCCCAAAGAATAACTCAAGAAACACAAGATTTCCTTGAAAGGAAAAGGAGTTTTTGTACGTGAGGAGGATTACATTTATATCAAAATGTGTGGGTATGAAGGAAGTCATTAGTTGCTTAATGTCTTCATATGTGATAGATATTTCATTGGTTAAGTCTGCAGACAATATTGTTCTTGGTATATCATTTTTAATGAAATAAAAGGAAGCACGCTATTTCATTACCCTTCCATAAAATATGATAGTGTTGTAAACAACTCTTCCGATTTACATGAAGTATATAAAAATATCAAGGAATTTAACTTAAAAGAAGATGAACATATCAAAGGATTTGACCCTAAAGGAATATTTTCAAAACGTTTAACATATATGAGTATGGTAATTTTATCACCGAAATTACAAAAGGAAGAAGAGATAATGTCTAGGAGGCTCCAAAGAAAAAGGAAAAAGAGATAAGAAATGAAGACTTGGTCACCAAAATAAACACAAAGACTTGACAACAACAAAATAAAACAAAGCAAAGAAGAAAAAGTGCCAATAAAGTATAGTCTTTCTTGACTCCTCAAGGATGTAAGAGTTCCTCCTCTACACGTAAGAAATAGGAAATAAACATAGCTAGAGGAGAGAGTAATGATAAACATTTTGGAGGCGATGGTGGTGAGGAATCACCTTACATTAATTTGGAGAAAACTCATGCTTTTTCACATTCGAAAATTAAGAAAATCTTAAGCAAGAAGGATTCACACCAACTTGAAGACCCTAATGATGTGGAAATTGATAGTTCTACAACACACAGTTGGGTACCATTAAGGTTAAAAAAAATTAAGAGATTTGAAAAAAATTGGCTCACGAAGAGCCAACAGTCTTTGAAGAATATTCCTTAATTATGAACAATGCCCAATATAATAGGGTAGAAAGAAAATTACAAAATGAGAAATTTCATATTAGAAATAAAAAGGTGGCGAAGAAATGGAGACCAAAGGTGGATGTTTCAAGGGTTAGACCCACATGACTTTTGAAACCAAACATGACTATACGAGACACCCTTTCCCACTCTGACTTGGAGCAAGAGTTAGAAAATATAAGACTAAAAGAGGAAGATAAGTGAATTAAAATAGGATTTAAGCCATAAACCTCTATTTACAACTCCTTTGGTTATAACCACCCTGATCAAACACCTTAAACTACACCAAGTACATCCATCAAAATAAAGAAAGCATCTAAGTTGCTTAGCGAAATAAGGATGTTTGATACATAAAACATTAACAAACAGATAAACATCATTTTGGAAGAGTTAGACATCAATTTGGATTTAAGAAATCTTTTACAAAGGATTTTTTCCTTTAATGAATATTTGAATAAAGATTTAGAACATTATCAACATTTTTTTTCTAAAAATGATTTAAATACATTTATTGCATGAGATTCTGGTTTTAATGATTTCCATGTAAGTCAACAAGATTTTCCATTGAATAAGAGGATAAACCAAATAAAAGCAGTATGATCTGCAAGGGTACATGTACTACAATACTCAATTGCTAGTTGAGTGAAGAAAAATGATACTTTCTTTAAAGTGGTTAAAATTGTTGAAGACCTTGAAGGGCCACAATTAATAAGGGATTCCTCGGTGATGTTGAAAGAATAGTTAGAAGAAGAGATGACTATAATAACAACATCAAGGGCCAATGAATTCAATAATATCATTGGTTTTCCAAAAGATGATAGTAAAAGGTGGTTAGTTACTTTTGTTAATGATAATAAAGACTACTTGGCAACCATTAATCAATTACGCTAAGATTTAAAAGAAATTGAGGAAGAAATATTTACACTCAAGGTAATGCCTCCTATGAAGAAGTATATACAAGATAGGCTTAAAAGTTTTTTAACAGAAATTGTTAATCCCGAATGACTACGATAGGTAGTTATATCAAGAAAATTCAAAATCTCGAGATATATATATAATCCAACACTTGGATGCTAAAGAGAGAGACCATTCCATCCATCATCATTCTGCAAATTTTGTGAATGTTTTTATTTTGAGTAATTTTTTCCTTTTTCTTCCTCGTCTATAACCATTCATCTTTATTAAGTGTGTTGTTCATTCGTAAATCCAATCACTCACTGAATTTGTCTTTTCTTCCAGGTTATTATACTATTCAATTGATCCATGAGAGCCCCATCCCAATATGTTAGGGACAAGTGCATTTATTTTTATCATTTATGTATCATGCACATTTTATAGTGCAACAAAACACACACTTTATTAGAGCTTAAATCTCAATTTCTAATATTTGACTCTTGCATAGAGTTATAATAGGGTTTCATGTCATTTATGGTTTCAAAGACATTTATATTAAAGCATGAGATCTCGTGAATGTTCTCCTATGCATCTTATGGTTTTTAATAAATAAAACCAATTAAAATTCTCTAAAATACCTAAGCTATGTATATTGCTTCAAAACTATTTTTCCCATTTTATAAATGCATGGATGTGATGGAGTGAATAAGATATTTTTGTTGTGAGTTTACCATCTTTTCATCGTATTTTTATTCACTATTTTTTCAAATTGGTTCACTCATAGCTTTAGAGTTTTTTAGTGATATATTCATTTATAAGAGAAAAGAAATTTACAATTTGAGTGTGAAAGAGAAGTACTACCTTTTTAAAAATGTATAGGGTATTTGAAAAAATCCCTAGAAGGTTGACTTTTTCCCCTAACATGAAATGAAATCAGTAGGCCCATAATCATTTAACACATTAAGAATAATTATGAGATCTTTAACCTATAGTTTAACTAAATAGTTGAATTGAACAAGGTCGAAGAGAGAGAATTACAGGTAGGACACCATCCCATAATGGCTAACTCCATTCAAAAAGCAAAAGGACCACTATTTTAACTATGTTTCCAAAATGGATCTTGCTCTAAAATCTTCACACCTTGTCTCTCAATTAAAAATCACTTCCAACTTGTGACTCAAAATGAGTTTTTTGAGGGCTAGCTACTTATGGGCACCCTAATCACTCTCGCATTATATGAATTCATAATCATGGAGAAGGCTTCTTAAGGTCTTTCCCTACTCCAAGGATCCTTGAGATGGTGGATTGTTTATGTTTCCTAATATTTTGAACAACTATTTGTTGCACCTTTGACATATGGGATGTCCTCCCCAATAGATTAGGATGGATATGGTGGAGGGTTAGACAATAAAATGAAGATGGATAATCGTTTTATTTTACAAGAGGCTTAAGATTATATCCTTTCTTTGGAGAAATGGCTTCCCTCTTATCCACAAAAGTGCTAAAACTATTACAAAACTACACACACCAATAGGCCTACCATGCATAGGGGAACATGAGGGAAGGGCAACAAGGCTACAAATGAGAAGAATCAGAACCAAGGAGCCAAACCTTTATCACATCTGACTTTATGAACTTTGAAGGAAGGGGAAATTGTCTAGTCAATTTAACGTCTTAAATTGCTCTACATAAATTATCAATCCGGGTATCGTAAACTGATGAAGTGTGGTGCACTATATGTGCTTAGTTAACCTTTCTCTTACTTTGTTGTTTTATAGTTTATGTTGTTTTTGGCGTTTTGTTCTTGTTGGTTTTCTAATGAATATGAGACCCAGTATCCTTGCTGCTTCAGCAAAAGGACAAGATGATTCTATCATGTCATTAGTTCAATCAAGATAAAATTCAATAACCAAACAATGAGCTAGTGACTATGAGACCCAGTATCCTTGCTGCTTCAGCAAAAGGACAAGATGATTCTATCATGTCATTAGTCATTTAAAAGGCTATGTGCATCACTAATCTACAATCAACTTGAAAGAAATTTATGTACAGCTAATATACATAAGCATAACAAAATTAAATGCAAAAATTAAATGACAACTATACAAGGTAGGGGCCCTCTGCCACCTATGAAATCAAAGCAAAATTGAACACACTTGCATGAATTAAAATTGCATGAATGAAAAATCTAATCTATCAAACTTGAAAGTAATCAAATCAAATCAAAGCAATATTTACAAAATGAAATCTATTCTACCTTACATCTACAAAGCAATATTTACAAAATGAAATCTACTCTACCTTACATTCTAATGTGCTCCATGATATCTACTTCACATCT
>APFE030034832.1:14636-32259 GCA_000404065.3 Pinus taeda | reverse complement strand
ATAGTGATGGAATTGGAAAAGTTAAGAAAATTACAAAAACAAAGAAATCAGAAATATTCGTTTTTTCTGTATTCAATATAAAAGAAAAGATATCAATGGAAATTTTCATTAATAAAAAGGAAAACTATTATACATATTTTAATTGACTTAAATGGGGTTAAGAAATGGGGAATCCCATGGATAAAGAGATTCTTATGTAAAGATTATATGGGTTATTTTTATTGATTGGAATTTAAGTGAGGTTAGAAAATGAGAGATCTCGTTGATAAAGAGAATATTTTTATATTATGGAATTTTAATGTGTTTTTTAATTTTACGAGTTATTTATATTGATTTGATTTAAGTGGGGTTAGAAAATGAGATATTTTATTGATAAAAAAATATCATAATACGATGAAATTTCAATGTATTTTTTAAATTTATGGATTATTTGTATTCACTTGTTTCAAGTAAGGCTCGAATATGAGAAATCACAATTTTAATGTGCTTTCTAATTTTAAGGGTTATTTGTATTGACTTGACTTAAGTGGGGCTACAAAATTAGAAATTTTGTTGATAAAAGAACATCATCATATTATGAAATTTCAATGTATTTTCTAATTTTATGGGTTATTTGTATTTACTTGATTTAAGTGGAGCTAGAAAATGAGAAATTTTGTTGATAAAGAGAATGTCATCATATCATGGATTTTCAATGTATTTTCTAACTTTTTGAGTTGGATTGAGATAAAGAGAGAAGAATAAAGATGTTTATAGAGAGAAATTTTTGGACAATCATGATGAAAGAGAAATGTTTGATTCCATTTGGAAAATATGGAGATCAAAAAAATAAGTAGAGAAATTTTCCATATTTTATTAGAAACTTAGTTGTATTAATTAATAAAGCACATGAGCTATTTGTATTGACTTGACTTAGATGGGCTAAGAAATTGGATTTTTTTTTTTTTTTTTTATAAAGAAAATATTACCATATTGTGAAGCTTCAATCATATGAGTTATTTGTATTGATTTGACATAAGTGAGGTCAATAAACGAAAAATTCTATGGATAAGGAAAACATTCCAGTATCATGATATTTCAATGTATTTTCTAATTTCATGAGTCGGAGTGGGAAAATGACAGAAAACTAAAAATGTTAACAGGGGTAAATTTTGTAAGACAATTGTACATAAAGATAATTTTGTTATTCTTTTGGAAAATAAAGAAGCTAAAAATAGAAATTGAGAATTTTTTTGGAGTATTTGTTATAAACTTAATTATACGAATTACTACACTTCTACAACCCTATTTCAAGAGGTTTCTCATTATGAAAAAAGAAAAAATAAAAGAAATATTTTAAATTTACAATACTTTTACTTAAAATTTATATATAAATTAAAAATTACTAATAAATTAATCTAAAGAATTTTGTTAACACTTAATTTTTTATTGAATAAATATATAATTAGAGTAGATCCATTATAAATATTAAAATAATTTAAATATTATTATTTTTTTTGCTAAATAATTTTTAAAAAATAAAAATATAGGTTATAAAAAAAATATAAATATAGTGATTTAGTTCGAAAATCACATTTTTAAATTAAAAATACAAAAAATTAGTGAATTAATTAATTATATTAATATATATTAGGTATAGTTTAACATATATAAAGCAACAAGTTCTTAGGTAATATATCACATTGGCTGGGTAATTTGACACACTTTACACATCTATTCATTTTGAGCTTGAATATTTTCGGTTCTATTCCTTTTGAAATATTTCTACCCCTCTCCTCTCTAATTCTCACTCTTTATCTTAGAGGCAGCATGCCTACAACCATTACCAATTTGACCATGTTTACAGAATTAGGTCTTTACAACATCAAAGTCTCTAATGTACCTCAAGAGATTGCCAACTTGACCAAACTAACCTATTTAGATTTGTCTTCAACTATGTTCATGGACAACATTTTTGTAATTGTGGCCAATTTGAACAAATTAACCACTTAGAAGTCTTAATGATAACAAGTTAAGTGGTAATTATCCTATAACCCCCTAAAATTTGAATCAATTATCTTATTTATTTATTGCGGGTACTGATTTACTTAAATTTGGCTTTAAATAAATTAATTGCTCAAATTCCTGAAGCCATTACCAATTTATTAAAAATGAATTCCTTATCCTCAATAGCAATTTTTTGACACGGGTAATTCCAAGTACAATAGGAAATTTAAGAAAACCTGAATACCTTTTACTATCCCACAATAGTTTGATATGGGTAATTCTAAGTACAATAGGAAATTTAAGAAAACTTGAATACCTTTTACTCTCAAACAATAAGTTGATGGGAGTAATTCCAAATAAAATAGGAAAAATTCAATCATTGGAAAATTTAATTTTGTATTCAAACAAATTGACTGATCGAATTCCATATAGCTTAGGTCAATTAAAATTCTTTTGTATACCCTACATCTATAATAATAGTTTTCTTGGGAGTATTCCTAACAATATCAATGGTTTAGTTTCACTTCAAGAATTAGATCTATCACAAAACAAATTAGAGGGATCCATTCCTATTGAAGGCATCTATAATTGGACATAATTAATTGTTTTCTCTACTTATTCCAATAACTTTACTGAGACTTTTCCCTCGTCGTTGGCCAATTTCACTAAAATTTTGGTGCTAAATTTAAGACACAACGGTTTTACAGGTGAGCTTCCTCCATACCTCACAAATTTTGGTGACTTGAAAGTTCTAAATGTTGGTTATAATAACCTTTAAGGTACTATTCCTTAGTGGATTACAAATCTCAACAAGTTGTTTTTGTTGGATTTATCCAACAATAAATTTAGTGGAGAAATACCATCTGATATTGATAGAGTCAAGGGATTTGCAATAAAAAAAATCTTCGCAAGGGTTCAAGTATGAATATGAAATGGAAAGGGACATAAAATGGATTGAGTATAGTATTCCATATGTTTGGAAAAAAACAAGACATTTGATTTGTCTATGAATCGTCTTACTAGAGAAATCCCTATAGCATAGCAAGTTTGAATAACTTGCGATTGTTAAATTTATCTTGGAACCAGTTGGAGGGGAAAATACACATAGGTCTTGGTGACATATCTACTCTAGAAGAGTTGAACTTGGCCAAAAATAAATTATATGTAGAAAATCCTCAAGAAATCTGTAAATTGTCACTATTGACTTCTCTAAATATTTCATCTAATAACCTCTTTGGGCCAATCCCAATATGGACACAATTTTACACTTTTGTTGTGACTTCATTTCATAATAATAAGTGATTATGTGGGTTAGCTCTATGTCATGTCTCCATAAATTCATAAAATAAAAAAAATTATTAGTTATTAAAATCCATATCTATAAACTATAATGTAAATGACATTATTGAAACAATCAACCTTTGGATTCCTTACCACAGTGATTATGCGAATCTCAATGATATATACATTAAACAATAAAATTCATTGTGATGTAAAAATGATTTGAATTATGTTTTAATTACATATGGAAAGGGATTTAACACTAATGCATTGCATCTGTCCTCCCAAGTGATGATGGGAGCAGATCTCGAGAGACTTTCATTTGCTTTCTAGCTATATTTCCCTCCTCGAAAACTCTGCTCCATCGATGATCCTTCACGCCTAGAGTTAATCTGAATGAAATGAGTAAACCTTTATTGCTCCTGTCGATTCATCCGTGAGGTATCATAGTATTGTGTTTTAGTTTTGCAACACTAATGGCTTTGGCCTTCCTATGGTCCACTTACTCCATGGAAATGTTACAGTTATTCTACTGCTATTTCTTTCTCCTATGGCGTGGTTGGTTGGTTCTTCCAACGTTCTTTTACCATAGAAAACTGTTCCAAATCTACGACCCTCACAGGTACAAGAAATTCCCCTGAGGATTTTTACTTGTATAATGTTAATTTGTTTCTTAAATCTCAGTGGGACATATGTAACATTTTTCCTTGTTTTTATTTAACAAGTTTCTTTAAAGGCACCTTATCATTCGAGAAGGTTATACAAGGCAATGCCCTTGGAGCTCTGTCACAATTTTTCATTTTTCCCATCGGTATTTTCTAGGTATGTGAAAGATATTTCCTCTAAAAATGCTACAGGCGACAACTCTTAAAAGTCTAGGGTATGAATCGACTGATTTTCTCGCTCCTCCTTACTTGATTTACCTATCGTAGGGTTTTTACCTATAGTCTTTAATCTGTAATGTTCGAGTTCAATTCTTGGAGTCATTTCTTCCTTAACTAATTTTTTGGGTAGGTGGATAGGTTTGCTCGTCTCTGGGAAGCATCTGTCGATGTATGTATGTTACAATTTTTAGCAAAAGTTTTAATGTTGAAAGCTCCCTTTTAGAGGGTTTTCCAGATTTTACTGTGTAAGTTTGTTTGGATATAAAGTAACTTGAATTTTATCGAAGAGGGTCTTAAAATCCTAGATTGAACTAATTTCTCCTTTAATTACAAGTTATCCATAGTTTGATTTTATCTTTCACTTTTTTCGTAAATTGTATGCATCAGATAGCATTTTTCTTTAAAAATATCTTTGATAACTTGACAATTCTGCCTTGTATTATTGTGTTTAATATTGCGGGGTTTGACCCGTGTTTTATCTCTATTGTGCAATACTTTTTGTGTTTACTACAAGAAGTTTTGACCCGCATTCTATGTTTCTTGTTATCTTATTTGAGTTGGCTATAATCCATGGCGTCTCCTATACTCTAGAGCTACAATTCATTTTGAGGTTAGTCTTTTATTTATATTCCTCTCTTTCAATGAACCATCGCAAGTCTATTTAAAAATAATTTATGTAAATATTTTTGTTTAGGTTAAATTTTCTTAGCAATTACTCGGTTTGGGTAGAAATGTTTTGGATAAAGGTTCGATTCCTTGTTCTTTACAACATTACTATAGATTGGAGCAAATTTACTAGAAATAACCAGTCCTTTTTAAGATGCTCTTACCAGCACCGTGATACCCTTGTTTAACAGGTTTAAAGTTTATCTGGAAATTTTCCAGTCTTTATTTCCTACCTCTTTGCTTAAAGACTTTTCATGGTAATCACTTTAAGTTTCATGCTTCTAAGAATTTTCTATTCTTACTATAGTTTCACAGAGTTTTCTTTGCTTAATCCATATATATATTATATATATATATATATAATAATAATATTATATATATATAATAATATAGATATAATATATAGCACACCGACACACACAATTTACATCTTGCGGCTACAAGCCAACATACTTATCTAACTCAAGTAAGAACATTATTCAACTTTATTTGCAACCTTAATATGACAACAAAATAAATAGGGAAGTTTTAATACTTATCTGGATTCCAATTTTTTGACCACTGTCGATCGTTTGAAGTCACAACAATAATCTATCAGATTTTCCTCCCAATCTTTAGACTTTCCTTCAGGTCCAAGCCTCCCCCTGAGTTGTTACTCATATGCAGGATATTACCTACAAGACCATTAGTCTTACTGGTCACAACTATTTGGTCTTAGCTAGACTTAGCCTTCTGGGAATCTACCTGATTCATTGGCACAAAAATCTCCCTTCTCCTTTTCCTCTTTTCATCACAGGTACCAAGACCCTCTTGATTTCTTTCCTTGAGAATAAATCCTCAAGGAAGTAGTTAGGGATAGGTAACGGCCTACCCTAACCACCTAACATATGATTGTAACTATCAAAACATTTTTCTCATGTAAAACTTTAATCAAAGTAATAAATTTATAAACTTAAAATAGTAATCTTCAGTTTTTTACTGCAGTAATAAAATATTTACAATTACTGGGGACATCACATCTTCCCCCCCTAATATTAAACATCGTCGCGATGTTTTTTTGCCGCGAATAGATTTGGGTAAGTCTTCCTCATAACTTGTTTGTCTTCCCAAGTGGCCTCTTCTGGCCCAAAGTGCTCCCATTGCACTTTAACTCAGGAGATAAATCGTTTCCACAACATTACTTCTCTCTGATCGAGTATATCCTAGGGTTCGACTATGAACTCACCTTTTGGTTCGACCTACACATAATAAAGAAATTTTAATCAACTTTTCTCTGGCAGTCTGTCTTAGTAATTCTTCACAACATACTATATTCTCATAGAGATTTTCCTTACCTATATATCCTGCCAATTGATTAGGTGGTTAGGGTCATATACATATTTTTTTAACATAGAATCATGGAAAACATTATGCACACGTATGTGGATGGGCAAAGACAGTTGATAGGCCACAGGTTCAATATAGGCCAAAATTTGGAAGGGATCTCAAAATCCATGTGGTAATTTAGCACACCCACTCCAATGCAAAGTACTTTTTTTGGCTTGTACCCGAATGTAAACATGATCTCCTACTTGAAATATCTCTTTCGGTCAACAAAACTTTTTTGTCGATTCTGGGTGGTCTTTAAATTTGAGCGCATCCTTTTGACCATATTTTCCATTTCTTTTAACATGTCAGGATGCAGTATTAACTTATCTTCCACTCCAGCCTAGCTTAAGGGTGTTCTGCATCGGTGTCCATATAATACTTTGAAAGGACTCATTTTCAAGGATTTATGGTAGCTGTTGTTGTAGGCAAACTCCACTCAATGTATGTAATATTCCCATTTAGGAGGCTATTGCATTACATAAGTTTGCAACATGTCTTCTACTATTTAATTCACCTGCTCAGTTTTTCTATCCGTCTGAGGGTGATACACAATACTAAAATGTAATTGTGTGCCTAGACCTCCAAATAAGGCTTTCCAAAAAGTTGATGTAAAAATCACGATAAGAAATTATGACTCTTGGTATTCCATGTAATCTAAAGATATTTTTCTTGAATATGTTAGCAATTTGAATGGATTTAAAAGTAGACTGTACAGGTACAAAGTGAACCCACTTGCTCAGCTTGTCTACTACCACCATTATGGATTCATACTACTTTTTAGACTTAGGTAGCCCAGTAATAAAGTTAATGGAAATAGTCTCCTATTTCCATTCTGGAATAGGAAATAGGTAGTGTAATCTGGCTGGGTGTTGACATTCTACCTTAACTTATTGACACTCCAAATAACGAGCCAAGTATTCAGCCACTTCCTTTTTCATACTAGACCAGAAATATTCTTTTCGAGTGTAGTAATTAATTTTTTATATCTGGGATGGGTTACACAAGGAATCTTGTGGTATTCGTCTAAAATTATTTGTTTAATGCTTTTCTGATTTCGAACATATATTCTCCCTCTATAAACCAACAAACCTTCTTGATTTAGCTCATATCCTAGCTGTTGTTTGTTGTTGTCTAGATTTTTAGCTTGCTTCCATAAGATTTTATATTTAGGATCTTGCATGGTTGCCTCCTTAATCTACTTTGTGAAAGTGGTACGCACCTTGCTAAAAGAGACTTCATATATGCAGTTCACTTTTCGGCTCAAGGCATTGGTGACACAATTTTCTTTTCCTTTTATGTGTTTGATGTCAAAGTCAAATTCACTTAGGAAATTGATCCAATGGGTTTGCCTAGCATTCATAGTAGGCTCATTAAAATAATTAGTTAAACTGTGATGATCTGTCAATAATAAAAACTTCTTACCTAATAAATAATGTTTCCACATTTTTAATGCATTGATTACTGCTGCCAACTCCATATCGTAAGCTGAATATTTTTGTTCATACTCTTTAGGTTTCCGTGATTCATAGGCAATAACTATGCCATCCTACATTAGCACGCCACCAACACCCTCCTTGTTGGCATCTGTGCATACAATATATTCTTTATTTGGGTCCGCAATACTTAGAATAGGTGTAGTAGTAAGCAAGTGCTTTAGCTGGTCGAAACTTTTTTGATAGTCCGAGGTCCAAGTGAAGGTTTTCCCTTTCTTTTGTAGGGGGTGATTGGATATGCTACCCTAGAAAATCCTTCAACAAACCTCCTATAGTATCCATCTAGACCAATGAAGGATCTTATATCAACTACATTCTTGGGTACTAGCCATTCCATTATGGTTTTTATTTTCTCGGGGTCCACCGCAATCCCATCTTTGGTAATGATGTGTCCTAAATACTGAATTTGTTCCTTAAAGAAATCACATTTGTTGTACTTGGCATACAATTGATGCTCCCACAAGGTTTGTAGAGCAATGCATAAATTTTCCTTATGCTCTTTAATGTTCCGATAGTAGATTAATATATCGTCAATAAAGATTAGTACAAACTTATCCAAATATTGGTGAAAAATGTTATTCATTGGACACATAAAAGTCGCAGGTGCATTATTTAACCCAAATGGCAACACAATGAACTCATAATTCCCATACAGAGTTCTAAATTTTTTTTGGGCTATATCCTCCTCCTTAATCCTAATTTGATGGTATCTTGAGCGAAGATCAATCTTCCATATCGTCACTCCTTTCACTTGGTCAAATAGTTCGTTAATACGAGGCAAAGGATATTTATTTTTAATGGTAAGCTTCTTTAACTATCGATAATCCATGCACATTAATAAGTTTCTGTCTTTCTTCTTGATGAAAGTACAGGGGCTCCCCAAGCTGAGACACTTGGGCGTATATACATTTTATCAAGCAGTTCATGTAGTTGCATTTTTAATTCAGTCAGTTTTTGCATGCTCATATGATAAGGAACTCAGGATACTGGAGAAGCTCTACGGATCGGTTCAATTGTAAAATCCATATTTCTCTTTGGAGGTAGCCTCGGAATCTCCTTGGGAAATACATCTGGAAATTTTTTTCTATAGGTATATTTTCTAAACTTCCATAATTTTTACTTGATTTGACATACCCCACCTGTATGGCATAAATCTGACACCCTTTTCGAATACATTTACCTAATTGGGAAGTTGTTGTAGGTCTTAACGTTAGGGGTCTTTGTATTCCCTGAATTTCTTGTTTCAGACCCTCTTCATCCATGTATTAATGGTTTTTTCCTTACAATTAATAAGAGACCATCATTTTTCTAACCACTCCATACCTATTAGGACATCATATGAACCTAATGGTAAGACATTTATATCTGTTGTGATAGGTTGATCTGCTAGCTTCAGAGGGAAATTACTGACTTTAGCCAGCACTCTTCATTTTTCCCCTGTGGCAAGTTGCACTAGCCAAGGGTTTTTAAATTTAGCAGTTTGCAAATGGAATTACTCAACCATTTTCAAGCTTATGTAACTCAAAGTAGCTCCTATATCAATAAAAATAGATTTAGTTTGGTCGAAGATCTTACCTTCAAACTCCACCATTGTTGGCTGGTATTTCACTTGATGATCTTCACGAGCTGCATTGATCTTAGGAATACTTCTTGATACTTCCCCTATAGTTGAGGATTCTTGAAGCTGTGCCACTTGATCTATTCCCTTGTGGTATGGACAGTTGTTTACATAATGTGGCCTTCCACATCCCCAACACTAGCTACCATTTCTACTTTTGTTCTCCCAGATTACTCATTTGTCTTGGACTCACCTATGACTCTAAATCTGGGTTGATTTCTATTCACAATTTTGTTTGGCTGACCTTTATGGGCTCCTTTGTTGACAACAATCTTATTTCCCTTACTGCCTGGGATGAACCTTGTTCCCTTTTTATCAAACCACCTCTTTCCTCCATCACCTTTTGGTTGTTTTTCTGATAGCATATATGAGCCTTCCGTATAACCTCATCCATGGTCTTTGGGTTGTCAAATTCGAGGTGCTCCTTCATGAATAATAAAAAAATACTGATAAACTTTTGCACCTTTGATTTTTGTTCCCATATGTAGGGAACATATCACAACAAAGATGTGAATTTTGTTATAAATTCATCTATGGACAACTACCCCAAATGAAGCTCATGGAACTCTTTTTTCTTCTCATCATAAAATATTTCAGTTAAGTATTTTTCTTTCAAGTACCTTTGGAATTTTTCCCAAGTCACGTCCTGCTCACTAACCCCATGTACCATCTTCACCTACTCCCACCACAAAGTGGCATTTCACTGCAACTGATAAAGGGCCAAGTGGGCCTTCAGATTATGGTCATATTCATATAACTGGAAGTACTTATTCATGTTGATGAGCCAAGCTTCAGTAGCTTCTTCTTGTTCACCATCAAAGAGGGGAGGTTTGATATTTTGAAACTCACCTTGCAACTCAATTTCATGTAGTTTTTGCTTTTTGTGATCTGATACATTATAAGACCCCTCCTCTCGATTTTCTTCACGTTCCTCTGTTTTTGAGTTTTCATTTTTGAATTCCTGTTCGTTGGTCATGTTTCCATGTTCGGGACTTGGAATCATTTGCTATTGATTTTGTCTATCAGACATAATATTCATAATCTTCTCTTGTTCTTGCATTAGTCTTTCATTATCTTCACACATCCTAGCCATTTCGTCCTTTAGTTCTTGTGATGTTTCAAAAATAGTAGCATTGGTACTATTTGGTTGTTCTCCTAGTTGTACCCGTGGCTCTTCTCCTAGTTGTACCCATACCTCAGGATTGGCTTCTCGAGGAGATGTTGGTCCTATTCTAGTAATGGGTCTATGTGGAGTAAATCCAGTTCGCCTCATGCTGGTTGTCTTTGACTTATTTCTCTTTGTGCACATCACAACACTGTTAATTATTTGTTCCATAGGTATTAGTTTTGCAACCCGAGGCTCTGATACCACTTGTCATGTCTCCATAAATTCATAAAAAAAATTGTTAGCTATTAAAATCCAATCTATAAACTATAATGTAAATGAAATTATTGAAACAATCAACCATTGGATTCCTTACCATGGTGATTACGCGAATCTCAATAATATATACATTAAACAATAAAATTCATTGTGTTGTAAAAATGATTTGAATTATGATTTAATTACATATGGAAAGGGATTTAACGCTAATGCATTGCATCTGTCCTCTCGAGAGATGGTGGTAGTAGGTCTCGGGAGACTTCTGTCTACTCTCCAGTTGTCTTTCCCTCTTCGGCAACTCCTCTCCATTGACAGTCCTTCATGACTTGAGTTCATCCAAAGGCAGTGTGTAAACCCTTATTGCTTCTATCGATTCATTTGTGAGGTATCATAGTATTATGTTTTAGTTTTACAATGCTAATGCCTTTCGCCTTCCTATGGTCTGCCTACTCCATGGAAATGTTACAGTTCTTTTTCTGCTACAATATTGCTCTTGTGGCGTGATTGGTTGGTCCTTCCAACATTCTTTTTCCACTACAAAATGTTCCAAATCTGTGGCCCTAAAAGGTACAGCCAATTCTCCTGAGGAATTTTACTTGTATACTATTAATTTGTTTCTTAAATCTCAAAGGGACATATGTAACATTTTTCCTTGTATTTGTTTAACAAGTTTCTCTGGAGGCACCTTATCATCTAAGAAGGTTATACAAGGAGCTCCTCCGGAAGCTCTATCACAATTTTCCTTCTTGCCCATTGGTTTTTTCTGGGTATGTGAAAGATCTTTCTTCTAAAAATGCTACAGGAAATAGTGCTTGAAAGCTTAGGGTATGAATCAACTAGTTTTGTTGCTCCTGCTTACTTGATTTACCTATCGTAGGGTGTGTACCTATATTCTTTAAGATGTAATGTCTAAGTTCAATTCTTGGAGTTGTTTCCTTCTTAACTAGCCTTCTGGGTATGCAACTAGGTTTGCCCCTTTGTGGGAAGTATCTGTCAATGTATATATGTTACAATTTTTAGCAAAAGTCTTAATATTGAAGGTTCCCTTTTAGAGGGTTTTCCAAATTTTACTGTGTAACTTTGTTTGGATATAAAGTTGCTTGAATTGTATCGAAGAGGGTCCTAAAAGCATGGATTGAACTAATTTCTCCTTCAATTACAAGTTCTCCATAGTTTGGTTTTATCTTTCACTGTGTTAGAGTCGGTCTAGTTATCCCTCTGTCAGAGATCAAAGCTCTTTTTGCATTTCATGATTAGGTGTCCCATTAGTTTCGATCAGTTGCATTTCGTTAGGCATGCCATAACTCTGATGGAATGGTTTTGTGTTACTCATTCCCCTCATGCTTGGCACTGCTGGTTCAGGTCTATTCATAAAAACAAAGCTTCAAAGGTCATTCACAGTCATGTTTCAAATTTTTAGGTCTTAGGTCTAGGGTTGAGTCAACTTTGTTTTTGAAAAGTTTAAGAAGACCAACAGGCCAGAGGGATGTCCTTGATAGATGGTCACCTCAATAATTTTCATCAGAGAAATTAGGACTTCTCTTCAAAACTTTGTTTTGAAGATAAGTCGTCATCTCATTTTTGTAAAAAAATTTCAAAAATTTCAAATCTTGAAACGTCCAAGCGCAACCTTGGTCTCCTTTGCCAGAGCATATCACAACTATCCCTGTAAAAAATTATCAAAGAAAATCATTATTTCAACCAAATTTGAAGAGGAAACCAAAAGGTCAGAGTCTATTAATTCTGAAAAAAGTGTCAACGACAAAACATAAGAAAATGGGTTATGGACCAAACAAAAATCAAAAGGGAGTCTATATGATGAGATTTCACATCATTTCCAAACCATTCCACATACCAAGAGTGAAGAGCACCATTCCAAAGCGATTTTGTGAATTTACATACAACTTGGAGCATTTCTAGGGCGCGCGACACATCAGGCTGGGCGCACGGCGCATCAGAGGCACGCAATGCATCAGGAACCAAAGCGCAGTGGAAAATTGCACACACGCGGCGCGTTGGGTGAGGCGCGCGGTGCACTAGGGTTTAAGCCCAAACTTGGTTCGGAAAAACACCAAAACGCCTCCTCTCCGCACAAATCTGCAACATTTTTAGAGCAAAAGAAACAGTTTACAATCAATTGTGCACACAGTTATACATTAGCATATATATATTCCAGCTATCTTGTTTCTAAAAGACATGTCAGAGACCGAGTCAGTATATGAGCAGGAGTATGATAGTGATTCTACACCGGAGGTAAATGTGCCAAATGTGCCACGGAGGTATCACAAAGGTGGCAAAAGTGGTTCAGCATGTCAGGGAGGAGCCTACTTCTTTGGCTCAATTGCAAGCTTGCCCACTTGCAATGGATTGTTTTCGGCGCCAATCATGTTTCCAATACTGTGAGATGATCTCACAAACTCAACATCATCGGGAACTAATCTGTTTATTTGTTCTACATTTACAGGATGGTCATGTAAACCTTGCCGGAGTGAATTTCGCCTTGTCACCCGAGACTATTGCTCAGGCCACCGGGATACCAAATGTAGGGGAGGAATGGAGCAAACGTCAGCAGTTAGACAAATTCCACTATGAGCCATATATCAAACCCGGGTATATGAGACACTTGAGCGCAAATTTTCCTTTCATATTCCTGAGAGATGAGTTTGCAACATTGTTGAAACTCATCATTCGATGTTTCAGTTGCGAGGGTAGATTCTCGCGTCTCTATGCGTACCATGTCCGTTTGTTGATGCATTTCACAAGGGTAAGTATGATGAACATTCTGTTTTTCATGTGTCGCAACATAGAGAGGATGGTGCCTTTAGTACAAAGGAAGAGCCCAGCACATCAACATAGGAGCATATATCATTATGCATTGATCAAAATCATAGTGATGCATCAGTTGGCACAGCAGGGTATTACTTGGGAGGATTTCATCTCCCGTGATTACTTTTCAGCGCTACAACCTCCTCCAGAGATAGTTCATGATGAGGGAGGGCCTTCACAACAGTTTGACATTCCTGAGACCGAGCATTTCAATGCTCCAGTGTATGTGACATATCAGTGAGGCCACAGGGCCTTATTTGCATCTGCACAACGAGTACTATCTCCACCCAGGGTGGAAGGGGTCTCGTTGACTTCATCAGCATAGCGAGTATTATCTCCACATGATGTGGAAGGGGTTTTGCCTTCTTCTTCAGCACAGGTACAGATCCAAGATACGGGCAAGAGGTCCATGTTTGATGAGGGTCCTTTAGGAGGTCAGGAAACAGATATCATTGATGTTGATGCTAGCTCTCCTAGCTCAGAGCTAAAGGAGATCATTCGAGAGCAAAGGGCTGAGAATGAGTCGCTGCAAAAGAAATTTTTGATGGCTAAGTGGGTGATCAACTGCTTGGAGCAGCGCAACAAACAGTTGGAAGATGAGCATACACTTTATGAGCTGCGGAAAATCCGGGAAGACCGAGAATTGGCCCGAAAGAGACCCGGTGATTTGACACCTATTGATCGAGAATCAATGCTCATCCGGGTGAACACTCATTTCGAGAAGTTGTTGGCAAAGGAAAATAGAGACAAGGACATGCTTCTTCATATGAAAACTCACTATTGGGCTCGCATGCATGTTTGCAAATCGAAAATGAAGATCCTAAAGAGGCGTTTGAGCAAAGCGCTAAAACGGCGGAAAAAGCCTGATCCACTCCAAATTTTGGCCGAGGCTTAATTGGTGGGGAGAAACACATGATAGAGGGTCTTCACTCTGAATTTGAGCAAATTTGGAGAAACTTTTGTCATTTTGAAATTTTTGGCTTGCAAAACAGGTTTTTTGGCTCAACGACTAGCGCGCCGCGCGCAACCCATAAGATTGGGAGGTCTAAATCACAAATGGCTTGTAGTTTTGGATTTGTCATGATCAATTATACATGCTCAGCTATTTCCAAAGAATTTCATCAAGTTCTGGGTGACCAAAAGGCTCAAAAACATCATGAAAATTACCTTTCTGCCACCTTTTGCACCAGCAGGAAGCAATCTTGGGAGAATGCACTTTTGAAGGGTCAAATGGACACCAAATTGGAAAATTCCACTTGGGTTGGAAAGCAGACATCCAGGGCTTTCCAAAAAGCCAACCTGAGCTCAATTTGGATGCCGGGAAGCACCCCAAAAACAGGTAGAAAGCTGCACAACGCACAGGGCTCAAGCGCACGGCGCACAGGGTTTTTTGGCACAATTTTCATCATTTAGCTCAGGAAATGAAGCCAGTTTGACCAGTTTTGACTTGTGATGTATTTTTCACCCCTCTTGATGTAATTAATGAAACATTATGTGGTTTTGACACTTATTTACCTATTCTAGATGATTAATTCACAAAATAGCAAAAATTTAATGAATGAATTGGTTTCCTAGCTTATAGAGGCAAGTTGTTTTGACTGCCTAGATTGTAGTGCTTTGTTTAGAATTGGTTAAAACAGCTCCTAGGATGATGAGGTCGACCCCTAGAGGCAAGGGAATGTGTTGGCTTGCCTATATTATGTATTTTCTTAGTCATTTTCAGGGTTGGATTCTTGGGAATAGCTTGACTCTCTATTGTACATATTTTATCTGCATTTTTGGCAAAGGAAAGACCAGGGTTTTGCAGCACTATTTGGGATTCATGTGGCTTTATGTGTTGATGGTGTGTTTCTTTCAGTGTTTGTAAGTTTTTTATGTGTATCACTTTCCTTCTCTTATCTTCTGCAATTGAACAAATGAAGTGTTAAGGTAGAATCCATAATTTGCTATGCTCTGCCTTTAAGTTTGTTTGATTTTCTATGTTTTCATCTGTTTATGGAGAATCCTTGAAAGTTTCTTGCTCTCCTTAACCTCTCACCAGTCAGATCTATCCATTCATTCTCTTTAAAGGCATCAAAACAATTGCCTATCTTGCCCCAAGTGGACCTCTGCAAAAACTGTGCCTCATCCCCGCACCCAAAATTGCCTTTCGCTTGAATTCAACAAACTTCAAAAAATCAATTTCAAATTCCTTGTACTTCATACCTAGCCTAAAATTAGTTATCAAATTAGTCATCTCGACCTCATTGATTACCTTTTGCCGAGATTGACTCGGAGAGAGCTCTCTCCTGTCCTCGTAGGGCTAGCTACGAGGCTGAGCGTGGTTTGATGTAGCCTTGAGTTTTACCTTATTTCAGCCTAAGGTAGATTTGAGCGCTAACACACTGTTTTCGTAAATTGTATGTATCAGATAGCATTTTTCTTTAAAAATAATTTTGATAACTTGGTGATTCTGTCTCGTATTATTGAATTCAATATTATGGGGTTTGAACCATGTTTTATCTCTACTATACACTACATTTTGTGTTTACTATAAGAAGTTTTGGCCCACATTCTATGTTTCATGTTATATTATTTGAGTTGGCTATAGGCAGTCGTGGCTCTTATCCTCTGGAGCTATAGTTCATTTTGAGGTTTGTCTTTTATTTAGATTCCTCTCCTCTGGTGAACCGCCGTAAGTCTATTTAAAAATAGTTAATGTAAATATTTTTGTTTAGGTTAAATGTTCTTAGCAATTATTTGGTTTGGGTAGAAATGTTTTGGCCAAAATTTCGATTCCTTGTTCTTTACAACATTACTCTAGATTGGAGTGAATTTACTAGAAATAACCAGTCCCTTTTAAGCTTCTCTTGCGAACACCGTGATACCCCTATTTAACATGTTTAAGGTTTATCTAGAAATTTTCCACTCTTTATTTCCTACCTTTTCACTTAAAGAGTTTTCATGGTAATCACTTTAAGTTTCATGCTTCTAGGCATTTAGAATTCTTACTACAGTTTCAGAGAGTTTTCTTTTGCTTAATTGCAATATAAACACAGTTTACATCTTGCGGCTACAGACCAACATACTTATCTAACTCAAGCAATAACATTTTTCAACTTTATTTGCAACCTTAATATCAAATCAAAATAAATATAGAAGTTTTAATACTTATCTAGATTCTAGTTTTTTGACCACTGTCGACTGTTTGAAGTCACAACAATAATCTACCAGATTTTCCTCCCAACCTTGAGACTTGCCTTTAGGTCCAAGCCTCCCCCTGTGTAAGGCTCCATCCTAGGGTCCTCTAACAGAACTAAATTCTCTTATTTCAAATACAATAAAATGGGAAATAATTTATTTCTAACTAAACATTTAATCGATGATAATTTACCATTAAAATTTGTTTCCTACAATTAAATAATGAGCATTTCATTTCAATCACTTACATGAGTAGTCTATAAATAGAGGATTACATATTCCGATAGCCTGGTTGAGATTCCCCTAAGCTCCTAATCCTGCTGGGATGATCCCCTTGACTACTGACTAGATTTACCTCCCATCCAACTAGGAAGTATTTCCTAGCCTAGGAAACGTCCATAGGTTCCCTAGCCCTCCGAGACCAAGTCCAACCAGATGTAGTGTGTCCAAGATAAACAATACTCTCATTCTCTCCCTTCTCTCTTCCCCACCTTACTCTCAAAACAAATCCTCCAAAACTACAACCAAACCAAAACCAAAAGCAAGACCAAGGATCCCCTCTCCTCCTGTCATCCTTCCCCTTTTATGCCCCCTTCTCTGCTCCACTTCAACCACCTCTCATTAATGTCATAACTACCCCCTCATTCTTACATTTGACTTATCTTCTACCAAGTAAATTTGAGAGGACATTTTGGAGATGAGATATGAATATATAATTTGGTAATTAATTGGAGAGGACCATGTCTTCTTCCAAGTAAATTTGAGAGGACATTTTGGGGATGAGATATGAAGATTTAATTTAGTAATTAATTGGAGAGGACCATGTCTTCTCCCAAGTAAATTTGGGAGGACATTTTGGAGATGAGATATGAATATATAATTTGGTAATTAATTAGAGAGGACCATGTCTTCTCCTAAGTAAATTTGAGAGGACATT